>CM042325.1:35032917-35045417 GCA_023566125.1 Zingel zingel | reverse complement strand
ATATAATTTGTTGCCATTTTTAATGTGCCCCTCTGGTTAAACACAGGCCCCTCCTTGGCCCCACTAGTAAAATTTGTCTAGAACCGCCACTGATAAGAAAATGAAACTGAAGTGCTCATCATGAGTAGGGTTGAGGTTAATTACGAGTCTCTTAAAGTCCCCTTAAAAATCAGTATTAGCTTTAATCACCAAAATGTTTGTTATGCAATATAGTTTTGAATTTCAAATCATGATGTCACTCCGCTCCTCCCCAGTTGTCCAATCACAGGCGCATGATGTCATCAAGGCCGTCAGGTTCGGCGCTCGTGACACTGACCCCCGTGGTCAGCCATTGCTGGACGCGGGGAGACGTAGCTGCAAAAGAGGAATTATCTTTTATCTTTATATGCGGTAATATTAAAACGTTCATACTTCACACAGCCACTAGAGGTCACTGTCAGATAAACATAACCATTGGTAATTTTAGGCAGTTTAACAAACTTACAACGCTCATTTTCCGAGGAATGTCTTTCCCTGTCTTTCCAGCATCATTCTGACCTATATTAGTGGCGGCGCCATCTATTGGCCGTAGTAGTTCTTTGTTTTATAGTTCAGAAAGTAAGGATCATTGAAGGAAATTCAACTTTAAACATCAGTATGCACAAACAACTTTAAAGCAAATGTGTACTTCAGTGTGTGGAGTCAAACTGTGGAATTCACTTGAGAATGATTTCAAGGTTAATAAATATTAAAAAAATGTATTTCAGTTCATAAAAATATGACAATGTGAAGTTGTCTTCTCTCGCTCTCTTTTCTATGTAAAATCAACTGTTAGCTGACAGAGTATATCTGTTTGTTGTATCTGAGAAAGGGCCTGGGAAAATAAGATTTTGTCTTCATCCAGCTCCTTTCTGATCATGGATATGTAGTGTTACATAGAAAATAATTTGTGGTTCCATTATAAAAATGTGTCTGTATCCATGAGCGGAATAAAATCAATGTGAAGTGAAGCGAAGTAACGAAAGGGCCGATATTGTGATATTGTTGTACGGTTTTGGAGGACTTGTAGCATTTTCCTGAAGATGAAAGTCTCTATAGGCTTCATTCTTTTAATGATCACTTTAGCACGATTAAACTAACATTTTATAACATTTTTGATTATTGTTGTTGTTGTGTTGAACGGAGGTTCAGTTGAAAACCCAAAAAACAGCTAAAACTATATTATTGCTCAAAATATATTCATCTGTATTGGATTTATAACAGGACAGATAGTGTGCTTTAGAGAAATGCAGTTGGTTGAGTGTAAAGTACTTCAGTACATCTTTCCATTGCTGCTAAAGTGAAGAGAACTGACAGTTTGTGCAGAGTGGTGCAAAAGGAAGTTGGCCGAACACAAACTGTTGAACCCCAGCTGCATATCCTGTATGGCACGTGGTGTGTTTCCTGTAAGCGTTTGGTGTATTGCCTTGCAAAAGATATGAAATTAGAGTGAACAACCCCGAGCTGCGTCTATGAGGGGAGGGGGATGAATTGTGTATAAAAAGAGAAGCTTTGCAAGTGAAAAGGTCTCTTTTTTTAGGGAAGGACCAGACTCCTCGTGCTCACAGCACAAAGGTTCAGTGCCTCCAATCGGGAGGGAACAGACCTCAGGATGAAAGACCTGAGGAAATCGATACCTTCTTCCAGCAGCAAGCACTCAGAACGGCAAAAAGGTGGCCCTCCACCCGGTCCTCTGTATCAGGGAGGGGGAGCGCCAAGAGCCAATGGGACACGCTCCTGGTAGGAGGATTAGAGCCAGAGCAGGAAGATGTCACCTTCCCAATGGGAAGGGTTAGCTTGCTGGATATTGTACCAGCAAGGAAAATAGGACAGAGTGATACAGAATATTTACAACAAGACAGTGTGCGGGCGTTGGCTAAACTGCTATGTAAACACGGGAGCTGTGAAAGGGTGGTCTATTGCACCGAGAAGGCTATGGGGGATATAGAACGGGCTCTGTTGCAAACAGAGAACCTGTATCCTGACCCCTTCTTGCGTCCGGACCGTAACGTTCACATGCCCTGTGTTGGAGTGGTGATGTACATGCCAGGCCGTACCGAAGATCAAAGTATCTCCAGATACCTAGGAGGAGGGCCGAGAGGCACCTCACTGGGGGACCAGGAAAAAGGAAAGACAGACAAAAAGTCTTCTTTTGGGGCATTTTGTACCAAAAGGACCTCCGTATCTCAGCATTTGTTTAAATTCACTTTTAGGGACTTAGTGCATTTTTGTTCATTTTTTATTCAGTTTAGCTTATTTGCTTTTTTACTTTATCTGCTTCAATTAAAATAAAAATACCTGAGTCCAGGACTGGGCTAGGGAAACAAACCTCGTCAGTTTTTCGTGCTTTTTGGAAGACTGTCTCTTTTCTTTCCCTTTTTCCTCAACCCTGCCAAGTGGCAGGGGAGCACCCCTGGGGGTCCCAGGTCAGACTCCTCTTTAACTGCCGCGGAGAGTTGCAACCCGGCGGGGACCGATCTTGACAGCAAGCCTCCTCAACTCATCGGGGACTGCATTTTCAGCGGACTTGAACTTTCTTGTGATTCCGTGAGGAGCAGCTTTAAACTGTGAGTATTAATAAAGATCATTTGGTTGTGAAGAGCCCCTCGGGCAGTACGGTTTCTGTATAGGAGGTTAAAACGCCTGTGATAATAGGGGACATCTAGGGTATCAATCAAAGCCTCTTGCCTCGCCTCCGGGGTCCCTGACCCGGGCGAGGGCCCTTTAGTGCGGGTGTGTGTGTCTCTCTAATAAATCTAAAAACAGGAATGTATCTGAAAAAACTCCTTTTAATATAGGCCAAAACATCCGCTCCGCTGACAGTAACTGGTGTTGCTGTATAGCAGAAGAGAGCATAGTAGACGCGAGGGTTATTGAGGGGAAGGCATAAGGGAGTTTGCTTTTAAAAAAAGAAAAGTGATACGATGCCTCAGTAATTGCCACATCGCTCATCAGTTGTGAATGTAAAACAGCTGTTCTTACCTGCAGCCTGTTGTTGTCTTTGTTGGTCCTGACTCCTCTGCCTCCCCGCTGCAGAGATCGACAGCGCCGCCATCTTACAAACACTGATTCTCTCCTTGTTGCCTCCGGCTCCGCTACCGGTGCTCCTGATTGGCCGGTCGCTGCTGCTGATGACCCTCCCCCCCGTGCTATTGGTCCTCCCTGACCCAGAGGAGCTGATCCTTCCACCACCAGTTCTGCTGCTAATTCGGTCGCCGCTATCTGCATTGCTAAGCTTAGACCCGCTCCCAGTGCTGCTAACGCGACTCCCACCAGCTGGTGAACTGCTCTGCCACCCACCATTACCCACATTTATTCTCCCCCCGGGGCTTGGGGCTCTTTGGCGGCTGGTTGTCCCTCCTCCAGAACTCCTACGTCCGCTCACTGAGCTGTAAACAGGCTTTGATTCGCCGCTGCCAGTGCTAGCAAATCTTCCAGATGAGCTGCCAGTTCTTTGGTTCCCGGATGAGGTGCTGAGCTTGCTACCGCTACCTGAGCTACTTAACCTACCACCACTTCCTAAACTGCTGCTGCGCCGAACAACCCCACCCGAACTGAGCCTGCCACCACTCCCAGCACTACTAAGTCTTTGTCCACTACTTGTGTAGCTACTTGGCGGACTGATGACTTGGCTGTATTTGCTGACCCTGTCTGCATTACTAGCACTACTCAAACTTCCAGTACTCCCACCATAGACTCTCCACTCTCCACTATCTTCACTGCCAAACCTCCGTGCTCTTAGTGCTCCTGGTTGGCTTGTTGCTAGTTGCATGGCCACTGACAGACTTCCTTCGCTGCCTGCTTTGTATAAGTTATCGCTGCCAGCCGCTCTGCTCATACGTCCCGTACTCCCCCCATAGACTCTCCACTCTCCACTCCCTCTGCTGCCAAATCTCCTTGTTCCTGGTGGGCTTGTTGGTAGTTGTGTGGTCATTGACTGGCTTTCTCTGCTGTCTGCGTTGGGTAAGCTATCACTGCATTTAAAACTGCCGCTGTAAATCATCCACTCTCCACTACCAAACCTTCTTTTCGCTGACGGGCTTGCTGCAGGGAGCACGTTCACTGACTGACTTTCTTCACTGCCTGTTCTGGACAAGCTGCTCTTTCGTCCAAGACTGCCTCCATAAACCATCCACTCTCCACTACCTCTACTGCCAAATCTCCCTGTTTCTTGTGGACTTGTTAAAGAGTTTGTTGCTGATGTGCCTTCTTCTTTTCCTTTACTTGGTAAGCTAGCGGCACCTTCCAGGCTGCTCTCAATTCCAATACTTCCACCATAAACCACCCCCTCCCCACTTCCTCTTCTGCCAAATCTCCCTGTTTCTGGTTGGCTTGTTGCTCCCGACAGGCTTTCTTGGCTCCTTGTGCTGGGTAAAATCCTACTTGTACGTCCCAGACCGCTGCCGTAAACCATCCAGTCTCCACTGCCACGCCTGAATATTCCCTGTTCCCCTGCTGTAGTAGCTTCTGCATTACAACTGACTGTACCTGATGAATTAGCAGCCGTCCCACCAAAACTAGGTCTCAGATCACTAGCCATACCGATCAAGGTAGTTCCTCCATTGGCAGGGACACTTCCAAAGCTAGCTGACTTAACAAACACCCCTTCACTATTACCTGGCTTGTTTGCAACCATCCAATCACTGTTTTTATTTCCCCTCACATCACAATCTATACTGGAAGTCTTTTTTTGTTCTTCCGAGCCATACTTCCCTCCTAGACTGCCACATAGACTCTGGACTCCAAGACCGCTGCACAGCTGAAGGCCGATCCCTCGACTGGTTGATCCAGAGTTGATGATTGTATCGCTTCTTCCTTCGTTACCTTCAAGTGATCCAATACACAAACTGTTCCCATCTCTCACTGAAATGCTAACTTTTCTATTTATGTCCACTTCCGGCAAAGCTTGATCTCTACTAGATGACAGGGACTGGCCTTCCTCTTTTGTAGAGAGAATGTATTTCTCAAGCTGTCTCACGTTTGCATTTGCCTCAGTCAGATTCAGGCATACTTCCTCATCTTCTTCACCATTTGGACTCAGACACCCCTTAGCATCAACTGGACTAAAACATGTGTCGGAGTCATTTGGGCTAATAAACACTGCTGGGTCATTTGGAGGAAAAATAGAACCATGACTTATAACATGCTCTTCTGGATCAACTGGGAAAAATACTTGATCTGCCATGCTCATTAACACCTCTGTGTCATCTGGGCTCAGACATGTTTCTGGACTTGAGCGTGTGAGTGGTTTTGTAGGGATCAGAAATGTGTGAACTTCACTTGGACTCTGAATCATTTCATGGTCAGATGAACTCAAAGCCATACCAGTTTCTGCTCGACTTTTTGACTTTGTGGTACTCAACAACGCGTCTTGACCAGCTGGATTAACAATCTCATTGTCCATCTCATTAGGGTCCACCGTTACCTCGTTGGTATCATGGAAACCATCGATAGCCTTCCCTTTGTTCATTTCTACTTCCACTTTCTCCAAAATCTCTGTACTTGAAGTTTTACTTTCAAGGTTGTCATTGCTCTCTGGGCTACTGTGTGAATCAGTTCCAATACCAGATCCTAAATCTGCATCCTTCATGACTTTGTTTGTTCCAATATTGGATGCATTGGACAATGTACCTACTACTTCTTCTCCCTTCCTTTCTTCTCTTTCTATGTCTGTGTCATGGATTAGGGTCAATTCACCAGAGATGTTTACCTGAGCCTCCTCAGACCTAAGAAGGTGAGATCCATAAACAATGGATGCTGTAACGGCAACTTCCCCTTCATTCGAGACAGATTCTGCTGGAGTCTCCAAACTCAAAGACACAACCTCTGCAGGATCCTGGTTCTTAGTCTGGATGGAGTGCTCATTGCAATCAATGTGAGCTGAAATCACAGCTTCTGTCTCTTTCTTTAACTCTGCAGCAGTTTGTTTGCTGGGATCAGTTTTGGTTGCTTGTGTTACAAAATGTGATCCTTGCTTTACTTCTGGTTCTGCAGAAAGAATGATTTTGTTTGTTCCAATATTGGATGCATTGGACAATGTACCTACTACTTCTTCTCCCTTCCTTTCTTCTCTTTCTATGTCCGTGTCATGGATTAGGGTCAATTCACCAGAGATGTTTACCTGAGCCTCCTCAGACAAAATAATTTCACATCCAGAGACAACGGATGCAGTAACAGCAACATCCCCTTTATCCCCTTCAATTTCTGCTGGAGTCTTCAAACTCAAAGACACAACCTGGGCAGGATCCTGGTTCTTAGCTTGGATGTGGCCCTCAGTGCAATCCATTTGGGTCGTGATCACAGTTGTTGTCTCTTTCTTTACCTCTGAAGCAGTTTTTTCGCTGGGATCAGTTGTGATTGTATTTGTTGCAAAATGTGGTTCTTGCTTTACTTCTGGTTCTGCATAAAGACGGGTTTTAGTGATCTCAGTTTGAATGTGTGTTCCTGTTTTAGTAGCCTGCAAACTAGCGTCTGCTGTAGTTTGTGTGAAAGTAAAACTTTCTGGTTTTGCCTGAACAGAGGCACTCCTGGCAGACTGTGTATCAGGAACTAATGTTGTGGTTCCTTCTGCAATATTCACCTGCAGGTTAGAAGTTTTGACAACAGCTTCTTTACCAAAGGCCTTACCCTGAGCCCCTTCAGACTTATGAATTTGAGATCCAGAGACAACAGATGCAGTAACAGCAACTTCCCCTTTATCCCCGTCAGTTTCTGCTGGAGTCTTCAAACTCAAAGACACAACCTGTGCAGGATTCTGGTTCTTAGCTTGCATGGAGCCCTCAGTGTAATTCATTTGAGCCAAGATCGCAGTTTGTTTTCTGGGATCACTTGTCGTGGTATGTGTTACATGATGTGATCCCTCCTTTGCTTCTGGTTCTGCAGTAAGAATGTTTTTGGTGATGTCTGTTTGAATGTTTGTCCCTGTTTTAGTATCCTGCAACTCAGCTCCTGTGGTAGATTGTTTGGAAGTAAAACGTTCTGATTTTGCTTGAACAATAGCACTCTTTGCAGATTGTGTGTTAGGAACGAGTGTCTTGATTGCTTGTGCAGTATTTATCTCCGATTTAGAAGCCTTGGCAACTGGTCCTTTGTCTAAACTAACAATTGAGTTTTGCAGATCACAATCTCTAGTGTGGACTTTAGCCTCCGCAGGGCTGCTCTGATTGTCGATTGTCATGCTAATGGTCATGCATTCCCTCCCAGTCTTTTCGGAAAGAGTTCCCGTTCTCTGGTTTTCAGACTTATGGAATGAATCTGTCAGATTTGAGGTGTTTATTGGTTTCACTGGCGGGTTGTTTGAATGTTTGCTTTGGACATTGATTGGCTGAACTGTGGTCACTGTTTCTGAGAGTGGAGCAACTACAGGTCCGATGTGGCCTTGAGGGAAGGTCTGAAACCCAACCATACTAAAATTTCTTCCCTGAACACTGATCGTTTTATTCATTGTGATGTTTCTTCTGAAGGCAGAGGGGCTAGTTGTAGCACAGAAAGAGTCAGATTGAAGACTGGAGACCCTGTGAACACATAAAGGAAATATAAAGACAAGAAGAACAGATTTGAAATTATTCTTCAAGGCACAAAGGTACGAAAGAAGCAACACCAACAAAAACAAATTGCTACAGTTAAATTTACGGCTCCGGTAATTCCTGAATAATTGAAAATCCTCATCCTATGCTTAGTCATTTGGTGCTAAACATAGGAAACCAGACACAGACAGTACATATAAGTACCCAATCAATTATAAAAAGTATATGTGGTTGTTGTTTTCCAGACCAAAGAACTTTAAAGCCACCTAAATATTCATGTATTTGTTTGAAATCTGTGCACTTAAATAGAGTTAAAGTCAAACTAAGCAGAAAGACAGATTTTACTTATAGAGTTAAAGTCAAAGACATCTCGTATTATGATCATCTCGTACCGCTGCAGGCTCAGTCCATCCAGCAGCCTCCTGTAGTCCAGGATCTCGGCCTCCAGTCGGCTCTTGACATCCAGCAGGATCTGATTGTCGGCAGCCTGCTGCGTTGTGGTCTGCAGCGCTAAGTCCAAGTCTCTGCACAGACTGTCGGCTCTTTGCTGCAGGACCGCCAGCTGCTGCTTGATGGACTCGGTCTGTTCCCGACCAGAGGCCTCCAACGCCATGTTCTACACAGACAGACAGATACAACGCTGATGTTAGTGTTGTGCTAGTCTTGCATTGTCCGACCTTCCTCTACAGCGCTGCGAAGGAAGGTCTGGCTAGTCCACACAGCATTCCTGGAATGGGAGAAAAATGTGCTCTGGTTTTTTTGGTATTTCTTTAAACCAATCACAATCATCTTGGGCGGTGCTAAACGGAGCAACGGTGCCTCTACAAAATAGCCTCGGGAAGAAACTTGTTTTGGTGGAACATGTGTACGTTCAAAAGTAGTTTTAGTCGTGCAACAGAAAACTCAGATTGGACAGATAGTCTAGCTAGCTGTCTGGATTTACCCTGCAGAGATCTGAGGAGCAGTTAACCATAGTCCTCAGAAATCCACCAGAGGTTAGAACGCTAACACAAAGAAAGCAGAAGGTGACAGACATCCGGTGGAATTTCCTGCCGCACCGCAGCAATCCCAGAAGTGGAACGTCGTGGATATAGACTAGTGTTGTGTAGATTGTAACCTGGATATGAAAATCCTTTTAAACATCAAGGCCAGGGAACTATGGATGAAATAAAAACGTTTGGCTATTCTGACATTTTTAACCCATACAAAATCATGCATTCAATTGATTTGCACTGTCCCCTTCTTAAAGGTGCAGCAAGCAATGATGCGCAAAGATTGTTTATATTTGAACTCAACTGCCAAACAAATACATGTCATGCCATTTTCTTATTAAATCTTTTTGTTAATCTTTATTGGACTAAGCCTCTCTTTCCTCAAAATTCAAGAAAATGAAACAGTACCTGCCAATAGGTACTTTATTTACTATCACCTCTGTCAAGGTTCTAAGCGAGCTGAGGCGATACCAAAAGGTGACATGAAAACCTGCAGACTACTGATTGGTCGGAGAGAATCGTTACTAATCACTGCGTCATCATTGCTAGCAACAGACAGGGTGTCCTGAACAAACCCGCCATTTTTAAATAGTTTAGCCAGCGGTGTGTTTTTTTGCTGACTCCAGCTTCTTTTGAAACTAAATGTGTCTTCTGGCAAACAGCCACATACAGAGAATCAAAAACAACACACCTTCCACGTTCTGTGTGTGCGTTGCGTTAGGTCACGGCAGTTTCCCGCAACCAGCCACGCATGAGGTGGTACTAAATCTGCAATGGAAAAAGGAGGACGGGGCACCGCGGCCAAGCCGAGCTGGTACTAGCCCACTTGCCCACTGCAAGCGCCATTAGTCTGTGGGGTGAAAATCTCATTATTTGAGAGAAATAGGCCTTTTGTGTACATACAAAAAGTCTTAGATCTTTGAGTTCAGCTCATGAAAAATGGGGGAAAAACAAGTGTTGCGTTTATAAGTTTTATCAGTGTATATTCCAAACAAAGCAAGTTTGCAGGAGAAGAAATAATTTGACCTTCTCCTTCAAAGCAACACTGTTAGCAGGGTTTGAACCTGTGCAGGTAAACCCCATTGGATTTCAAGCCCAACGCCTTAACCACTCAGCCATCACAGCTCTCCTTTTAAGGCTGTGTGGCATTTCCCCTCACTGTCTCCGACCTCCGTCTCACCTCTAAAGGGCTGCTGCCTCTTATCAGGACATGGTGAGACCACAGGCAATAAACATCCATCTCTAAACAATCAAGATTTCAGCTATTTTTGTCACTTTTTACGATGTTTTTTTGTCAATTTTTTCACTGTTTTAAACGTTTTTGTCACTTATTTCAACCTTTTTATTGCTTTTTTGAGATTCTTGTCACTTTTCTGGCATTTATTTTGGATTTTTGTAAGGTTTTTGTTGCTGCTTTTGAAATTTTGTCGCTTTCTTTCGATGTTTTTGGCGCTTTTTTCCCTTGTGTTTTTGTCTGGGTTTTTTTTTAACTTTTCTTTACTTATCTGGACTGCTGGTGCCCCGAGCATTTGTCTATACTGCCTATACCACGGGCCGTGATGTTTGGGGCTGGGACGATATGCTTTTGTCCTGATTCTTTCTTGATACATGGACGCCAATTGGATTTGTGTTGCATTTTTTATTATTATTGGTATAGTCTGTTATCTCACCAGAGTCTGCATATGTGTCAGCTCTTTTTCCAGACTCGCTGCTGTTCTCCTTCGCTCCGCCAGCTTGGACTCCGCTGCAGGGTCAAAGGTCGCCTCCGGAGAACTCAACATGGACACCTGAACACAACACACAGGATGAAATGCTGTAACAACCCACAAGTAAAGTGATAACTGTGGTTAAAGGTCCCATTTTCAGCTCATTTCCAGGTTCATTCTTGTATTTTGCACTTCTACTAGAACATGTTTACATGCTTTAATGTAAAAAAAAAAAAAAAACTCATAATTTTTCTCATACTGCTCTGTTTTAACGTCTGTCCCTTTAACCCTCATGTTGTCAAATTTGACCCATTAAAAAAATATATATATATCAGAAAATATGGGGCGTTGAAATAAGCGCGGAAAATGTGGAAAAAAAAAACACACAAAAAAACATGACAAAATGTTGGGAAAAGCAACAAAATGCCAGAAAAAGTGATAAAAATCATCAAAAAAGTTGGGGGGAGGATGTTAACATCCAAGGATATTATATATGATATTTATATGTGAGATGTGATGTTATCTGGTATGTTATGTTATATTTTGTCATAAGGCATATAGATATATTGATATTTGACGTATTTTGTCAATGTACTTTAATATGTGTGCAGTGTGAATTGTGGGGTCAAGGGCAGGGGAGCGAGGCATTGTTTTGTATATATGTTTGTATTTGTGTCTTTTTTGTATATGTCTTGTATGATTAACCTTTGTGTTTGTATGTATGTGCAGGACCCCCTTGAAAATGAGATGCTACATCTCAAGGGGTTATCCTGAAATAAATTCAAATTCAAATTCAAACATACAGGACTTTCAAGCCAGAGAGCAGAATTCACTTCCTGGGAAAACTAAAGCCTTTCACCCACGAATTGCGTGTTCCTTGGGAGTGTTTTAATCCAAACCACCATCTTTTTCCTAATCTTAAAGAGTCGATTTGATGCCTAATCTTAACTTTCGTCGCAGCAACACTCCCAAAACCTGTTTTGTGGACTAAATTTAACTGTAATCTCCGCCGAAATGAGCGGCAGTTCGCGGTACTTGGTACACATCTTCCAACTGCCCCTAAACTAATCTACCAACTGCCCCTAAACACATCTACCAACTGCCCCTAAAGAAATCTACCAACTGCCCCTAAACTAATCTACCAACTGCCCCTAAACTAATCTACCAACTGCCCCTAAACTAATCTATCAACTGCCCCTAAACTAATCTACCAACTGCCCCTAAACTAATCTACCAACTGCCCCTAAAGAAATCTACCAACTGCCCCTAAAGAAATCTACCAACTGCCCCTAAAGAAATCTACCAACTGCCCCTAAACTAATCTACCAACTGCCCCTAAACTAATCTACCAACTGCCCCTAAACTAATCTACCAACTGCCCCTAAACTAATCTACCAACTGCCCCTAAAGAAATCTACCAACTGCCCCTAAAGAAATCTACCAACTGCCCCTAAACTAATCTACCAACTGCCCCTAAACTAATCTACCAACTGCCCCTAAACTAATCTACCAACTGTCCCTAAACTAATCTACCAACTGCCCCTAAACTAATCTACCAACTGCCCCTAAACTAATCTACCAACTGCCCCTAAAGAAATCTACCAACTGCCCCTAAACTAATCTACCAACTGCCCCTAAACTAATCTACCAACTGCCCCTAAACTAATCTACCAACTGCCCCTAAAGAAATCTACCAACTGCCCCTAAACTAATCTACCAACTGCCCCTAAACTAATCTACCAACTGCCCCTAAACTAATCTACCAACTGCCCCTAAACTAATCTACCAACTGCCCCTAAACTAATCTACCAACTGCCCCTAAATTAATCTACCAACTGCCCCTAAACTAATCTACCAACTGCCCCTAAACACGTGTTTAGTTTGAAGTATTGGCCTTTATTACATTTTAAATCACATATGTTACTGATTAAAGACAAATAAGTAAAATAAATAAATAATGCAAGATTAAAAAAATGAATATTTATAAAGCAACAACCAATGTTGACCAAAGGGTTGTACAGAATAATCAATAAGACATAAAGTACATAACTCTCACAAGCATAAAATAAAAATAAAACACATTGTGTGTGTGTGTGTGTGTGTGTGTGTGTGTGTGTGTGTGTGTGTGTGTGTGTGTGTGTGTGTGTGTGTGTGTGGGTGTGTGTGGGTGTGTTTCACTTAAGTAGAATGTGTTTGTACTTTTTACAGAACATGATTTCAAAATAAGAGCATGCGGGAGATGTTTGTGTACGTGGGTG
>CM042325.1:35025417-35030417 GCA_023566125.1 Zingel zingel | reverse complement strand
CATCAGTTTACTGATCAGGCTTTTATTAGGCCTTTATCAGGCTTTTATTAGGCCTTTATCAGGCTTTTATTAGGCCTTTATCAGGCTTTTATTAGGCCTTTATCAGGCTTTTATTAGGCCTTTATCAGGCTTTTATTAGGCCTTTATCAGGCTTTTATTTGGCCTTTATCAGGCTTTTATTTGGCCTTTATCTGTCCTTAATTTGAAAATATATCTGGCCCTGATTGGGCCCTGTTTTGGGTTTTTTGGGGGTTAGGGTGTGTGTGTGTGTGTGTGTGTGTGTGTGTGTGTGTGTGTGTGTGTGTGTGTGTGTGTGCAGTGTTGTGGGCGACTCACCAGTTCCTGCAGCAGGGACACCGTCCTCAGGTGTCCGTCCAGCTGTCTCCGCTCTCGGGGACACTTCTTGTCCAGCTCCTCCTGGATCTCCTGCTCCAGCCTCTGATTGGCCGCCTCTAGACACTGGACCTGCATCCACCAATCGCAGGTCAGAATCAGAATCAGAAAGGAGTTTATTGCCACAGTAAGTTCCACATACGTGGAATTTGTGAAAATCAGAGATAGTAGTATACAGCTGTTAAACATAATATCATCCATACAGAGATAGTAGTATACAGCTGTTATACATCATATCATCCATACAGGGATAGTAGTATACAGCTGTTATACATCATATCATCCATACAGAGATAGTAGTATACAGCTGTTATACATCATATCATCCATACAGAGATAGTAGTATACAGCTGTTATACATCATATCATCCATACAGAGATAGTAGTATACAGCTGTTATACATCATATCATCCATACAGAGATAGTAGTATACAGCTGTTATACATCATATCATCCATACAGAGATAGTAGTATACAGCTGTTATACATCATATCATCCATACAGGGATAGTAGTATACAGCTGTTAAACATAATATCATCCATACAGAGATAGTAGTATACAGCTGTTATACATCATATCATCCATACAGGGATAGTAGTATACAGCTGTTATACATCATATCATCCATACAGAGATAGTAGTATACAGCTGTTATACATCATATCATCCATACAGGGATAGTAGTATACAGCTGTTATACATCATATCATCCATACAGGGATAGTAGTATACAGCTGTTATACATCATATCATCCATACAGAGATAGTAGTATACAGCTGTTATACATCATATCATCCATACAGGGATAGTAGTATACAGCTGTTAGATGTCATATCATCATACAGAGATAGTAGTATACAGCTGTTATACATCATATCATCATACAGGGATAGTAGTATACAGCTGTTATACATCATATCATCATACAGGGATAGTAGTATACAGCTGTTATACATCATATCATCATACAGGGATAGTAGTATACAGCTGTTATACATCATATCATCCATACAGGGATAGTAGTATACAGCTGTTATACATCATATCATCCATACAGAGATAGTAGTATACAGCTGTTATACGTCATATCATCCATACAGGGATAGTAGTATACAGCTGTTATACATCATATCATCCATACAGGGATAGTAGTATACAGCTGTTATACATCATATCATCCATACAGGGATAGTAGTATACAGCTGTTAGATGTCATATCATCATACAGAGATAGTAGTATACAGCTGTTAGATGTCATATCGTCATACAGAGATAGTAGTATACAGCTGTTATACATCATATCATCCATACAGGGATAGTAGTATACAGCTGTTAGATGTCATATCATCCATACAGGGATAGTAGCATACAGCTGTTAGATGTCATATCATCATACAGAGATAGTAATATACAGCTGGTATACATCATATCATCTACGTATACAGGGATAGTAGCATACAGCTGTTAGATGTCATATCATCATACAGAGATAGTAGTATACAGCTGTTATACATCATATCATCCATACAGGGATAGTAGTATACAGCTGTTATACATCATATCATCATACAGGGATAGTAGTATACAGCTGTTAGATGTCATATCATCCATACAGGGATAGTAGCATACAGCTGTTAAAACTAGTGCTGTCAGTTAAACGTGTTATTAACGCGTTAACGCAAACCCATTTTAATGGCGTCAATTTTTTTATCGCGAGATTAACGTTCTTTTTGGTATAGCAAACTTTGGAGTTTTTTTCACATGCTGTTGCAACAACTAGTAACGTTAGAAAAACTTGCGAGCCGGCCAAAGAGTAGCAGGCTAACGTCAAGTTTTGAGTGGATGGCGAGCGTGAGACGCCGAAATGGATGCCAAAAAGATTCTGAATGGAAAGTTAACTTTTAAAAAGTTGCCAAATGGTTCCATTGACAAGACCAAAGTGATCTGTGTGTTTGGTCATTTTGAACTGAGCTATCATCGCAACACGTCCAGGCTGAAATACCACTTGATGGCCAAGCACACAGCTGATGGCAATTCTCCGCCCCCTCAAAAAAAAGCCAGGCGACAAAAGCACAAAGCAAGCCGATCCACTTTTCCATGTTGATGAGAGCATTAAAATGAGAAAAAAATAATTAGACAAAAAGAAATCTAGGGACATTTAGAATAGATAGAAATGTGCGATTAATTGCGAGTTAACTATGACATTAATGTGATTAATCGTGATTAAATATTTTAATCGTTTGACAGCACTAGTTAAAACATAATAACATACGACACACTGGTATCTGATCGGTACTGGGTATCGGCAGATGTATAAGTTCAAGTATCGGAATTGGGAAGTACATCTCTAAAAAAAAAAACTAAAAAAAATGCAAATACTTCCCCAATACACAATGTCAGTGTTCTTTGAGTATTTGTGTCAGTCCATGCCAAACTCTATTTGAAAATCTGCTACTTTTGTGTTCTTCACTTTCTTTATACCTCTCATGGAAACAGACACAATTTATAAACAGTATATTTATTTTAAATACATGAAAGTAAATATGATTTAACTTTACTTTTTCAAAAGCAAACAAATGAATTAAAAGGCGATTTTTTTATTGTTGGGGTCAAATTATGGAACAATTCCTTTCCGATCATGCAAAGTATATCTAATGTTATATAGATAATAATTTATGGTTGGATTATAAAATTTACCAGCGCTGGAAGAAGTATTCAGATCCTTTACTGCAGTAACATTACTAATACCACACCGTAACACTACCCTGTTACTGTTAAAGTCCTGCATTGAAAATGTAACTTCAGTAAAAGTGTATAAGTATCATCAAGAAAATGTAGTTGAAGTATTAAAAGTAAAGACAAATCCTCCCATTTTAGAAAGTGGAAAGGATCCAAACAGGTCTGTCTATCACCTTTCTGTCTCTTTCTTTCTGTCTTTCTGTCTTGTTCTGTCTCTCCAACCAGTTGTGTGTGTGATGGTCTGATCATGTCAGCTGGACTTGTAGCCGTTAGATTGTCGGCTAGTTTACTTTAGAATCAAACATCAGATGTTATGAACTACATGTGTTCTGTGTTCAGGAATCTGAATGTGTAAAGTAACTAGTAACTAAAGCTGGAACAGATGAATGTAGTGGAGTAACTAAAGTAACTAGTAACTAAAGCTGGAACAGATGAATGTAGTGGAGTAACTAAAGTAACTAGTAACTAAAGCTGGAACAGATGAATGTAGTGGAGTAACTAAAGTAACTAGTAACTAAAGCTGTAACAGATGAATGTAGTGGAGTAACTAAAGTAACTAGTAACTAAAGCTGTAACAGATGAATGTAGTGGAGTAACTAAAGTAACTAGTAACTAAAGCTGTAACAGGTGAATGTAGTTGAGTAAAAAGTCTAATATTTCTCTCTGAAATGTAGCGGAGTAGAAGTAGAAAGTGGCATGAAAAGAAAAGACTCAAGTAAAGTACAAGTACCTCAACATCTGGACTGAAGTACAGTATCGGAGTACATGTATTCAGTTACATTCCCCCCCTCATGCGTCTCCTACCTTCTGCAGGTACGAGGCCAGTCTCCGGTTGAGTTGCTGCATGTTGTGCTTCTCTCGTGACAAACAGAAGCTCCAGCTGTCTGCATCCACATCTGCATCCACATCTGCAGCTGCCGCGCCATAACGCGCCGACGCTCCCGGTACGCGATAAACCCGATAACCCAAACCCGCCAGGCTTGCTCTGTTTGCACCGACAACCTGCCAGAGTGACATTTTATCCCTTGTGTTTACTTCTTCTTGTATGGCTGGCTATCACATCTGTGCTCATCTATCCTCCCTAACATGCACTGCTCCTTTAAAGTATCCTTTATGGCAAATAAATAACAATTTGAAACAGCAAAATAAAATAAGCAGTTATTTTTGCTTTAATCTATGGCTGCGTTTCTGATTCTGACCCATCAGCGTCTGTCTAAACGTTCCGCTGCGATATGAAGCCTGCAGGGTGTTTTCTTCTGTCCCAGTTGTGTCAGGATTTAATCCCCAATGACCTTTTTAAATGGTGAAAATAATAACAGGTTTCAGCAGGAACGGCAGCCCATCCCATTTTTAGAATAGTTGAATATAAAGTTCATAGCACACGTGGAATAAAAAAAAAAAAGACAGTCAGGTTTTTACTCGCTCTGCAGATTTTGATGGATCACTGAGTTCTGTAACCTGAGGGTAAAATGATCAAACTCTTCTAAAATGTGTAATAGTTTATGTGCATGGGCACGGATGATTCT
Organism: Zingel zingel; assembly: GCA_023566125.1. Taxonomy (NCBI): domain Eukaryota; kingdom Metazoa; phylum Chordata; class Actinopteri; order Perciformes; family Percidae; genus Zingel; species Zingel zingel. The sequence goes on along the minus strand of CM042325.1, from coordinate 35,025,755 downwards.
CCCAATAAATCATCCGCAGTGAAGAAAATACAGTTACAGTTTTTTTTTCGATTGCTAAACGACAGTGGGCACAACTGGAGCTACATTAGAGTTTAGATTCTCTGCCCAAGCCCGAACCGGACCGACCCACGGGCCGGGCCGATATTTTGATCGGGCCGACCCTTGATCAAGCATTTGTGTTTTTTTAATCATTACTCTATTAGCCTTATTCGGTGGGGAGCAAGCTATGCCTCTCCAGCTTCTCCCGTAGCTCTGGGTGGATGTCCTGCACTGACTTGGGTGTGAGGTAAACTGGGCTACATCGTGTCTCCCCCCTCTGCAGCACTGTTGTCGGCCAG
>CM042325.1:34952917-35022917 GCA_023566125.1 Zingel zingel | reverse complement strand
TTATATTATTATCTTTAAGTATTCATTTCATTTCATTTCATTTCATTTCATTTCATAGGTTCCAACTCTGTCCAGCAGGGGTCGGTGGCGGTGAACACATCTAATCTGAACTCTACACACGAATCAGAGACAGCAGCCAATGAGAGATAAGCAGCCGCGGTAGGTTCCGGCGCCTGCGCACTAGCAGTATGCTTATTTTGTCTGCCGTTGGCTTTTAATGATTATTTCCGCGGGTTTTAGTGTTTCAGGGAGAGTGTCAGCCGGCGGTCCAGCCTGATGGAAAACCCCAGAGACCTGGTGAGTTCTGAGGCCTGTCTGTCTGGCGGGAGTCCGCATTTCCCTCCTTTGTTGTGGTTGTGGTAGCGGTGTTCAAGGGCTGCTTCAGAGGATCGCTGTCAGAGTCAAGCCCAAACTCCTTTAAGAAATACTCTACTTTTAAGTTCTCTTGCTCTCCGACAAAAATACAAACCACATTAAAATGACAGTTCACATTTTTATTCAGGAGTTTCATGTTTTCTTTAATTCGGCATACATATACCGCGTAAAATATGTCTTATTTACGTCTTAACATAGCCTTTTATAATTGCTTCGCCTGTTCTCAGAATCTCCTTCCACTGAACTCCACTGAAAAATCCAGTGATACTATATTTATTTTCTTGTTGACAAAGGCACAAATCTCACTGGTCAGCACTATGAATTGTTTACTAAATCCAGACGACACACCCTTTTCTTCGGCATGCATATGCTCAACCAAGTAGCTTTTAATTTAGTAAAATTTCACTTTTATTATCGCGTCGCTGTTTTCTTGCTACATTCCCATTTACGTCCACCATAATACACAGTGAAGAGCGGTGAGTGCCAAGGTTAATCAATTAGAAAAAAATCCATTTCAGTAACACAATGTGATGATAGGTGTATTTAATGTAAGCCGAATGTAAGAGTGGCTTTAGCCAAGTCACATACAGTCTTGGGTTATATTATATGATCTACATCCTGGTGTCTACAATCTAATAAACTTAAAATTGCCAGAATTCTGGAGGGCATTTGGTGTCGAATCTAGTGTAGTGTTGTTGCGCGGACACACTCGCCAGTTGTGGCTGCTGAGCCTGTCTCTCTCCCTCTTTCTGTGCGCCGCACTGCAGTGGTGCTGGATGCAGGTTATACTGATGTGAACCGCTGGATGCAACAGCTGTTAGAGCCAGACGGAAGTGTGTGTGTGTGTGTGTGTGTGTGTGTGTGTGTGTGTGTGTGTGTGTGTGTGTGTGTGTGTGTGTGTGTGTGTGTGTGTGTGTGTGTGTGTGTGTGTGTGAGAGGGAGAAAGAGAGAGCGAGGCACATTGTGTGTGTGTGTGTGCGCGCGCGCGTGTGCGCGTGCATGAATGTTTGTGAGGCACATTGTGGTGTGTGTGATGTGTTTGTGATTGTGTGTTGTGTTTGTGTTTCTGTCTCTGTGTGTGGTGTGATGTGTTTGTGTGTGTGATTTTTTTGTGCGTGCGCGCATGTGTGTGTGTGTGTGTGTCATCATCATTTCCAACTTTCTTTTATTGAACAAATTTAGCATTGGATTGAATATCATGAACACACACACACACACACACACACACACACACACACACACACACACATACCATCGCCGTCCCTAATTTGGTACACTAGGCAAGAATTTGAGGTTTTTGACGCTTATTTTCACTTTGTTGATTAAAAAAAACAATATATTGTTCAGCCCGACATGGCACCGGGCTGAATATGATATAATATTTACAGTATAACCGTGTGTGGTTGCCCAGGCGGAGCGTCCGTCCAGGAAGCGGCGCGACTCGTTCGGGATGCTGGACGGTCTGGAGGAGGAGCGGAGCAGCTGCAGCAGCGAGTCCAGCGGGGGGGGCAGCGCCGCCTCCAGCCCCGAGGACAGCGAGGAGGACGAGAGCCACCCCCCCGCCCCCTCGCTGACCCTCATCAAGACTAACGGACAGCTGTACACCTACCCCGACGGGAAGGCCGGCATGGGTACGTCTGAGACACAGAAAGTCAACTTTGAGTTCTTGGTTTATCATTATAGTATTATTATTATTTCATTATATTTATTATTAAAGGTCCAGTGTGTAGGAATTTCTCCCATCTAGCGCTGAGATCATATATTAGCAAGTGACTCTCTCGCGCCACGCAGTTCAAAGTATGTATTACAGCTACGGTAGCCTTCACGCAGTTCATGCAAACGCAAATGTAAAATTTCAAGCCAAAAGGAATACTGTGAATTGATGGTGGTGGTAAATATTAATTAAAAAGGACACGTTTGTGAACGGGCAACACAGATTTTGATAATGAACAGCTAAACACGTTACACACTGGGCCGACAATTCCGTTCTTTCACGGTACTGATTAAACGCGCCGATTGGATTTGTATTGCGATCACAATTATTATTGCCATTCTAGAAGTAGTGAGTACACACACACACTCCAAGAAGGCCAGCATCCTCGCTAGACTGCAGGTACACACACACACACACACACACACACACACACACACACACACACACACACACACACACACAGACACACACACACACAGACACACACACACACACACACACACGCACACACGCACACGCACACACGCACATACACACACACAGACACACACACACACACACACACACACACACACGCACACGCACACACACACACACACACACACAGACAGGTTTGTGGCACTATCTTTGTGGGGACCCGTCATTGACATAATGCATTCCCTAGCCCCTTACCCTAACCTTAACCATCACCACTAGATGCCTAACCTTAACCCTTACCCTCACCCTAACCATAACCTAATTCTAACCCTAATCCTAAAACCAAGTCTTAACCCTCAAACAGACCTTTAACCTTGTGGGGTCCAACATTTTGGGCCCCACAAAGCTGTCGGGACCCCACAAGTATACTGGACTCCCGGTTTTTGGACCCCACGAATATACACTCACCTAAAGGATTATTAGGAACACCTGTAAGATTTCTCATTAATGCAATTATCTAATCAACCAATCACATGGCAGCTGCTACACTGCATTTAGGGGGGTGGTCCAGGTCTAGACAATCTCCTGAACTCCAAACTGAATGTCAGAATGGGAACGAAAGATGATCTAAGCGATTTTGAGCGTGGCATGGTTGTTGGTGCCAGACGGGCTGGTCTGAGTATTTCACAATCTGCTCAGTTACTGGGATTTTCACATACAACCATTTCTAGGGTTTACAAAGAATGGTCTGAAAAAGGAAAAACATCCAGTATGCTGCAGTCCTGTGGGCGAAAATGCCTTGTTGATGCTAGAGGTCAGAGGAGAATGGGCCGACTGATTCAAGCTGATAGAAGATCAACTTTGACTCAAATAACCACTCCTTACAACCGAGGTATACAGCAAAGCATTTGTGAAGCCACAACACGAACAACCTTGAGGTGGATGGGCTACACCAGCAGAAGACCCCACCGAGTACCACTCATCTCCGTTAAAAATAGGAAGATGAGGCTACAATTCTAAAGAATGCTTCCAGCACCTTGTTGAATCAATGCCACAAAGAATTAAGGCAGTTCTGAAGGCGAAAAGGGGTCAAACACGGTATTAGTAGGGTGTTCCTAATAATCCTTTAGGTGAGTGTAGTTAAACGAGAGCGCACACACACACACACACACACACACACACACACACACACAGAGACACACTCGCTTTTTTCGTTGTTTTTGGCGGCGCCATGAGCATTTGCCTATAGTGCCTATATATATATATATATATATATATATATATATATATATATATATATATATATATATATATATATATATATATATATATATATATATATATATATATATATATATATATATATATATATATATATATATATATATATATATATATATATATATATAGATAAAATCACACATTTATCACAATACAATATTATATATTTTTCAAGGTTTTTTTCAACATTTTTGTAAGGAAATGTAAAGTGTGACTGTGTGTGTGTGTGTGCGCGCGTGTGTGTTTCTCAGCGACCTGTGAGATGTGCGGAATGGTGGGCGTCCGAGACGCGTTCTACAGTAAAACCAAACGTTTCTGCAGCGTCTCCTGCTCCAGAAGTTACTCGTCCAACTCCAAGAAGGCCAGCATCCTCGCTAGACTGCAGGTACACACACACACACAAGGCCAGCATCCTCGCCAGACTGCAGGTACACACACACACACAAGGCCAGCATCCTCGCCAGACTGCAGGTACAGACAGACACACACACACACAGACAGACAGAGACTACTTAGGGCTCTATCTCGCACCCGGCGCAGCGCAAAGCCCAACCCAAGTTTCTTTACTAGTTTAAGACCGACCCAGTTGTCAGTTTCCCGTCCTGCGCCCACGTCGTTTAAACAGCAAATGCACCTGGGCCCATCTGGGGCCCATGGGTCGTGTTGGTCTTACAGGGAGGTGTGTTCAGGTGCATTCTGGGCCTGCTGGTCTTACAGGGAGGTGTGTTCAGGTGCATTCTGGGCGTATTGCTATCTTGAGGCAGCAGGAAGTGATGGCACACCAACAAAAACCTGGTCTAAAGTCAATAACGCAGCATTTCATTGTTATTTTAACAGAGCATTAGTAAAATGCTCCTAGGCTCGTGCACAGCATGCGCACACACTATGCTTGTTACACACACAGGGACGCTCAGCAGCACACACACACACACACACACACACACACACACACACACACACACACACACACACACACACATTCAGAAGATTACAAATAAAAATATTACGGTGTAAATCCTCCATCATAACAGCAATGCTCCAAGGTCCAAACGCGCCTGGCTTTTAAAGGGAATGGGAGATGATCTCTGATTGGTTGATTGCATGTTACGCCCAAAACACACCTCTGATTAATGAAGACACTAAGGACAACCCTTTAGAACCATGCGCCCGGCGCACGGACCCGTTTTTCTGCCGTAAAACTAACAAAAAGTGGATTTGGACACGCCCTGAACGCACCTGAGTCAGGCGCTTCACGCCATGCGCTCAGATCGTTAAAATAGGGCCCTAAAAGTCTTTTTTATTTAATCTTCTGAAATAGAATGTTCTTAGTATGTCCGTTATTTAAAGGGGAAGTCACACTTGTCTCTGTCTGTCTGTGTCTTAAAGGGGCAGTCTGACTTGTCTCTGTCTGTGTGTCTGCCTCTTAAAGGGGAAGCCTCCCACTAAGAAGGCCAAGGTTCTGCAGAAACAGCCTCTGATGACCAAACTGGCCGCCTACGCTCAGCACCAAGCCAGCCAGCAGAGCGCCGTCAAGAAGAGCCGTGAGTCCTCCCAACGCTTTAACCAACCAGCTGTCAGCTCATCCAAATGGTTTCTTCTGAATGAACCAATGGGCTCGCAGCTGAGATACGGAGTAACACCTTGTTGGTTCAGGGTTTTTTTCATGTGATTTATTGACAGTAAGAAATATACAGTAAAATCAGTGGTCTTAAAATGTCTTGTTCACTTTGGTCTGGGACAGCCCAAAATCAGTGTATAGGTGCCCTTTAAGGTCCCTATGAATGGGGAGGAGTTCATTCTACGGCGGCCTTTTAGGGCCTTTTTAGGTAAAACAATAGAAAGAGGGCAAACGGCGGCGTTTGTGGTGTGATGAGGTTGATCCAACCTTGCAAAAATGAAGCGATAGTCTCGTGACTTGTCTTTAATCTTAGAGAATATTCCAGTTTTTTCTTTAGAATTTATCATATATTATTTATTTATTATATTTCAGTTTGTTATGGTACATTTGTGACTTTAATCCCTGTGTGTGTGTGTGTGTGTGTGTGTGTGTGTGTGTGTGTGTGTGTGTGTGTGTGTGTGTGTGTGTGTGTGTGTGTGTGTGTGTGTGTGTGTGTGTGTGTGTGTGTGTGTGTGTGTGTGTGTGTGTGTGTGTGTGTGTGTGTGTGTGTGTGTGTGTTGCAGTTACTGTGGAGGTGTTCGACTGGGGTCGTTACCTTGGAGACGGAGATGTGGCAGGAGCACCGGTCAGCTGCTTCAAACACGTGAGTGTAACACACACGCAAACATACAGGGACACACACACACACACAAACACAAACACACAGGGACACAGAGACACACACACAGACACAGACACACACACACACACACAAATGCTCGTTTTTATGTAACTTTTGTCACACAGATGCACACTCTGTAGAGAGGAAGAATAAAGAACAGTGTGGAGCACAGAGCTAAAAACAATCGAAGGCTCTTCGCTCTGAGACTCGTACAACGCAGCATTCACATGATGATTTAGAATCTGAACGGGTTCAATGAAGCTTCAAAGTATTTGGTCCCACAGTCCTCGAACTGATCTCAACACTGTTTCCGTCCATGTTTTAGGGCAAATGCATCTCTTCTAACCAGCGATTATGAAACAAAGCGCGTCTGTTTTGACAGTAGTTTGATGTTGTTGTCGTCCAGGTCCCGATGGGGAAGTCGTGGGGCGACATCAGCGAAGGCGTCCGCGTGGAAGTCCCCAACACTGACAGCGCTCTGCCCATGAAGGTCTACTGGATCGCTGGCATCATCAAACTGGCCGGTACACAGCACTGGTTTCTCGATTCATATCCTACATATTTCATCTATTTTCATACATTTTAACCATAAATTGCCAAACACCAGAATTTGAATCTATTGAAAGGATAGCCCTATTGAGATGTAGCATCTCATTTTCTGAGGGGTGGGGTGCTATAAACACAAATACATAATTATAAATAAAACACATACAGACAGAATAGCATTACATAATTTGTTATGTTACACAGATACAGAAACAGGGTTTCCACAGGGTCTGAAAAAATCTAAAATGTAGGCCTTAAAAAGTCTTAAATTTGCTGCAGTATTTTTGAAAATGTGTCAAATTTGTCCAGAGGTGTTCCAGGTCTTAAACCTGAAACTTTTTTCAAATTTTAAAAAAGTTTCTACAGCAGAACATTTGGGTTTCTTTCAACAATAATGTTCAAAAAGAAACTACGTGGATGGTTTTCCCTACAACGCTCTTCACAAGTTAAATAAATGATCAGTTACCTGCTTCCATTGAATTTTTTTAATTTTTTTTAATTCAATTTATAGCATTTGAAGAAAAAATAAATACAAAAATAATTGATAAAAGAAGGTTGAAAAAAAGCTGACAGAAATGTCGAAAAAACTTTGAAAAAAAACAAAAACAAATCTATCTCTGTAAGGCAAGGCAATTTTATTTATATAGCACATTTCAGCAGCAGTGCAATTCAAAGTGCTTTACATAAAACATAAAAATAATGAAAACAGAATTAAAAACAATTAATACAAAATTTAAAACAGAATACAGGAATAAAATTCATGATGCAGTACAATGAATTAAAAAAAGGCAATATCAAAAAGAAAGGTCTTCAGCCTTGATTTAAAAGAGCTGAGAGTAAGTGCCAACCTGCAGTTTTCTGGGAGTTTGTTCCAGATATGTGGAGCACAGAAACTAAACGCTGCTCCCCCTTTTTGGTTTTGATTCTGGGGATGGCAAGCAAACCTGCCCCAGATGATTTGAGAGGTCTGGGTGGTTCATAGTTCACAAGCATATCCGAAAGGTATTTTGGCCCTATACCATTTAGTGATTTATAAACCAGCAGAAGTATTTTGTAATCTATTATTTGAGGCACTGGAAGCCAGTGTAGAGACATCAGAACTGGAGTGATGTGATCCACTTTCTTGGTCTTAGTGAGGACTTGAGCAGCAGCGTTCTGAATCAGCTGCAGCTGTCTGATTGATTTTTTTTTTAGGGAGACCTGTGAAGACACCGTTACAGTAGTCAAGTCTACTGAAGATAAAGGCATGGAAAAGTTTTTCCAAATCCTGTTGACACATAAGTCCTGTAACCCTTGATATATTTTTAAGGTGATAAAAGGCAGACTTTGTTATCGTTTAACGTGGCTGTTAAAATTCAGGTCAGAGTCCATAATTACACCAAGATTTCTGGCTTTGTCTGTTGTTTTTAACATTGTCGTTTGAAGCTGAGCCCTGGTTCTTGATCGTTACTTTTTTGCTCCAAAAATAACCACCTCAGTTTTTTTTTCATTTAATTTAAGGAAGTTCTGGCACATCCAGTCGTTAGTTTCTTTAATAGACCTAGCCGGTTTTTTGCATTGGACTGTAGTCCCCAGGTGACACGGTTATGTAGATTTGTGTATCGTCCGCATAACCATGATAACTTATGTTATTATTTTTCATAATCTGAGCCAGTGGAAGCATGTAGATATTAAACAGGAGAGGTCCCAGGACAGAGCCTTGGGGAACTCCACACGTCATATCTGTGTACTCGGATGCATATGGACACATAGTAGTTCCTATTCTTTAAGTAGGATTCAAACCACTTTAGTACTGAGCCAGAAAGGCCAATCCAGTTTTCCAATCGGTCCAGTAGTATGTCGTGGTCGACCGTATCAAATGCAGCACTGAGGTCGAGTAATACTAAGACTGTGGTTTTGCCACTATCTGTGTTCAAGTGGATGTCATTAAAGACTTTAACAAGAGCTGTCTCTGTGCTGTGGTATGGACGAAATCCTGACTCGAAGGCATCAAAAATATTGTTTAGGGACAAAAAAAGGTTGAGTTGTAGGAAAACCGCTTTTTCAATGATTTTACTTAAAAAATGAAAGGTTAGATATCGGCCTATAGTTGTCCATTAGTGACGTATCTAGATTATTCTTTTTTAAGAGTGGGTTGATGACTGCAGTTTTCATGGCCTGTGGGAAGATACCTGAGAGAAGAGACGTGTTTACAATCTGTAGGAGATCAGGAGCCAAACAATTTGGCTTTTCGACACACTCTTTTTTTTCGGATCTTACAAGTGTGACATTTCTCCATGGTGATCTATTCTTGCAGCTTTGACCTTAGTGGGAGCAATGGCGTTAATAACATTTGTAATTCTACAATTGAAGTTATCTACAAGCTCAGTGACTGAGACCCCAGAGGGTGTGGAGGGGAAAAGCTGAATGAATTTTTCACTGATGTTTTCAGTGATGTATCATTTTCGAATTACCTTTGTTTGAACACTTTTTTGCACATAGATAGGAAAAAAACACAGGAATGATCAGAGAGAGCAACATCAGTCACCACAACCTTGGAAATGTTCAGAGCTTTTGAGATAATTAAGTCCAGAGTGTGTCCCTTATTGTGCGTGGGCTCCGTCACATGTTAAGTCAGCCCATAATTAATAATAATCAAAAAAACAACACAATTCCTGGTCCCTCTATCCTGGGGGTTGTCAACATGATGTGTTGAAATCACCAGCAACAATTACACAGTCAAAGTCAACTCAGATCATAGACAGCAGTTCAGTAAAGTCATCGAAAAAGGCTGCACAGTATTTAGGTGGCCTGTAGATGTTTAGAACTATAGCTCAGGAGGAGGACCTTAGCTGAAGAGCCACATATTCAAAAGAAGCAAAATTTCCATAAGACATTTGCGTACATTGGAATAAGTCTTTGAACAAAATAGTGACGCCACCTCCTCTCTTGTTAACGCTATTCTCACTCATAAAACTGAAGCCGGGGGGAGCTGACTCAATTAGAACAGCAGTTATGTTATTCTGATCTAACCAGGTTTCAGTTAAAAACATGAAATCAAGATTGATTAGAAATGATTTTCTTGCTAAAGATCTGACGTTTAATAGAGCTATTGTTAGTGTGCTAAGGGAGTTATCTGCCTCATTTTTTGGGGCAGGCTGTAGCTGACGGAGAATGGATGCCAAATTAACTATGTTTGCAGTTGAGTGCTTCTTACCACTTTACCATCTCACCACTCTGTGTGGTCTTTTATTAATAATAACTGAAATGATGTAGCTGTTCTGTGGACCAGCAGAGTTATTTGTAGAGGAGGAGGAGGTTATGGGAGAGTGTGTCTGGGAAGTGTGTTTGGGCAAGTGTTTTTGAGATGCAAACCGTCACTCATAGCTCAGTGTCTGCAGGGTGTGCCGCAGATTCCCACATAGCATCTGGCTGCCGCGTGCATTGGGATGAATCCCATCCCTGCTAAACAGAGAGCCACGTTCCCAAAACAAATTCAAATTGTCAATGAAACCTATGTTGTGAAGGTTGCAGGCAATCTGAAGCCAGGCGTTGAGGCCAAGAAGTCTGCTAAAAAGGTCTTTTCCTGCGACCTAGAGAGGGAAGTGGGCCTGAAATAAAAATCGATTTTCCCAGTGTTCTTTTAAAGCATCTATAAGAATATTAAAATCTCGCTTTGTGTGTTCATTTTCATGGTAGGACATGCCATTGTGTCCACAATGGACCAAGATACGTTTATTGGACGTTGGGAATGAGGGTATCAGGTCCACAACTTTAGCCAGGATGTCAGCAACCTCGGCTCCAGGAAAGCAGCGTGTGATAGCATTAAAGGAACGTATACGCCAGGTGATGGATTCACCAATAATTATTGTGGTTGGGGTGGAAGAGCGGACGAGGAGTGGGGGATTGCAGATGGCCAGTGTCAGGAAGAAAACAGTCAGTATCGGTTTCAGATGGACAAGAAAGAGAAGCTTGCTTACTCGTATCGGTGTTCAATCGGTCCAGGCAGCGGAGGCCACCAGAACATCTGATCACCGCGTCCTTTAGAAGCTTTCGACGTGACGCAGCGGTCCTCTCCCGTGACGAAAGCTGGTCAGCCGGTTCTGGAGCCCGAGGACCACCAGACACCCGAGGAGGAGACGGGAGGGTCGATACGCCGGGAACCACAGCATCTGCCACTGGGAGGGGGGTCGGTCCGTGACAGGTCGCCATAGTCGATCCACCAGCCGCCGACAGAGAGGAATACTCCAGCAACCCTGGTCCCCGGGGAGCGAGCCAGGACAGTCAGCCTTGTTGACATCCAGCTCCATCAAGACGTTGAATCGATTGGAGAGGCTGATGGTGGGAGGCAATGTAGGAGGCGATAGAGCCCTATCTGAGGCTTTCCTTCGGCCGCAAAACCACCTCACTGCAGGACGCTTTGATTGTCGGCGTCGAGCAGGAAGCTGGGCGCCTCGCAGGGTCCCATGGCTCCGTGTCGTGGAGGGCCGCCGAGAGGGTCGAAATCCGGAGCGACTGGTTGCGAGCCACATCCAAGCAAGCGGCCATCAAAGCATCTTTAGTTTTCAAATCCTCGGAAAGTCGACGAACATCTTCCCTGAGGTCAGCAATTTCTTTGTTTGTGTCCTTAAATACCGTGAAAATCCTGCGGGGAAGTGGGGACTCGCCAGGTGTGAAAGTAGCCATGGAGCCGGCTAGCTTAGCAGCGCTTAGCTCCTGTAGGGATCCTTTCCATAATGTTGTCAGACACTTAGAATATTAATCTGAGTCTGTCAGCGGCAAAACAAGCACTTTTGTGAAGGTGAAGGTCCAAAAAAAACATAGAAAAGTATGAGAAAACCGGTGTAAAGAGATGTACAATTTATACAGGCTCGTTAGGGGAACCTTTTTCAATGAGTTGCTGGTACAGAGATGGAGAGCTGTTTAGAGATTTTAATGGCTCTGCAGTATGTGCTGTTGAGAAAGCGGGAGGTTCTTCTCTTAATAGCTCTCAACCTCCCATCCTCCCAGTCTCATCTTGTAGGTTCTTGAGGCCTTTCCGGTAGATACGGGCCTCGTAGATCTCACAAATGGGGGAGAGTTTGCAGCCAATGATCTGTGTTGACTAGCCTATCCAGCTGCAACTTCTGCTGGACAGTAGAGTTGCCATACCAGACAGTAACCGAAAAAGTGAGGACACTCTCGATGGCAGCTCGGTAGAACTGCAACATTCCCTCACAGGCTACCCCAAATTTCCTCAACTTATGAAGGAAAAAAGCTTTTGATGGGCTTTTTTTGGTAATGTTGGTTATGCTATCCTCCCATTTAAATCCACTTAATACTGGACCAATGTCACAGAGTGTGTGTGTGTGTGTGTGTGTGTGTGTGTGTGTGTGTGTGTGTGTGTGTGTGTGTGTGTGTGTGTGTGTGTGTGTGTGTGTGTGTGTGTGTGTGTGTGTGTGTGTGTGTGTGTGTGTGTGTGTGTGTGTGTGTGTGTGTGTGTGTGTAGGTTTTAAGGCCTTGATGCGGTACGAGGGTTTTGACAGCGACTCCACCAGAGATTTCTGGCTGAACCTGTGTGTGCCGGACATCCACCCGGTCGGCTGGTGTGCTGCGGGGGGGAAACCTCTGGTCCCCCCTCAGAGTAAGAGACAAAACTAGTCACTTCTGCACAAGAGAATTGTTGGATGTGCATATTGTTTCTTTAACATAACACAACGTGTGTGTGTGTGTGTGTGTGTGTGTGTGTGTGTGTGTGTGTGTGTGTGTGTGTGTGTGTGTGTGTGTGTGTGTGTGTGTGTGTGTGTCCGCAGCCATCCTGCATAGGTTCACCAACTGGAAGACGTTCCTCATCAAAAGACTGACTGGATCCAAAACGCTGCCGCCAGACTTCCCCTCCAAGGTCACACACACATGCACACATACGCACAGACACACAGAGACAGACACGCATGCACACGCACGCACACACACACACACACACTTACGCACATGCACGCACGCACAGACACGCACTGACTGCAGTAGATGTGAAAGAAATGCAGAAAAGTTGTGCTTATTCAGCTCTGTTTAGTTCCGGTGTTGAGACGGCAAAACGAGTGCTTAGGGACCGTCTATAAACTACAACACCGGAAAGAGATACAAAAATATTTTCAAAAATAATTTTTTTAAAGTAAATGCTGTAGTACAACTAGCAGGAGACACGTTATAATTGAGGTACCTTTTGGAGACACTACCTTATTTAATCATTCAATTAATAAATATTGTTGTATCTCTTTTCGGTGTTGTAGTACGTAGAAGGTCCCTAAGCAATCGTCTTGCCGTCTCAACACCGGAATTAGCACAACTTGTATGCATTTCTTTCACCTCTACTGCAGTCAGATTCACTGTGTTCACTCGGAAGAAATCACTTCACATGGGTAGGCACTTGTAATGACATTTCGAACATGTTAAGAAGCTAAAAGCACGTTTAAAACTTGCCCGGTTTCTGCCTCCTGGGTGCTAACTCTAGCAGGAGGATAACACGGTGTAGGCAACACCGATTGTTTTCGTTTTTCTCGCTACTGACAGCACTCCACATTTACAAACAACAGACCTACGTGTTGAAATTGACCGGAATTCTCCTTTTTAAGGGAACATATTAAAAAGTGTACCTGTAAGTACAGAAATGTTCTTGTCTCGTAGCTCCATGTTTTGAGTGGTTATCCCTTCCAGCTGTCAGTATGAACAGAGTTTTTGGTTGTCCAGGTGCAGGACAGCATGCAGGTTCCCTTTAAGAAGCAGATGCGGGTGGAGGTGGTGGATAAAACTCACCTGTGTCGGACACGGGTGGCTCTGGTCGAACAGGTGCGTGACTCACACAGAGTATTTCATGTAGGGCTGCACAATGTCTCGTCTTTTGTTTACCGCCATCGCGTTAACAACCTGCGCAATAAACGCAATTTTTGTGTTAGTTGAAAGAAAATATCAGCAGAAAACTGTTGTTCTTTTTTCAGTGGTTCCTTCTATATTCAATTCTGTCGGTACGCGATCTGTGCTGCCTGCACAATCCATTACGCGCATGCGCAAGATGTTCGCGCATGCACAGATGATAATCCTGTTTACGACACTGCACGATCTGATCCACGCTTGCGCACCTTTGCACCGCGGGAATAATATTTTTGTAGGCTACATTTTATGTTATTCATTGTGCAGTTCACGGCGGGTCTGTTTTATAAAGATCTTTAAATGAAGTACTTATGGTCACTGATCCAAAACCGCACATCGATGTCCGTGTGCTACACCTTGGCGACATCGTTGTTTTTGTGAAATGTAGTGTGGGGATGTTGTGATGTGTTTAAATGTAGCTTACGCTATGCATTACGAGGTGTTTACGTTGTTGCCAATCCAAAATAATAAAGGAGTTGTTCCATGTTACATGAATATACACCATTTTGGTTCCATGTGGAATGAAGTCTGAGTCTTTCTGTCACTGCAAACCTTCAGTTTCCTTCCACACTCCCCCGCTGTGAAATTAATGAAAATTCCCGCGGTGCAACGGTGCGCAAGCGTGGAACAAAATCGTGCAGTGTTGTAAACAGGATTATCATCTGCGTACGCATCTTGTAACGGATCGTGCAGGCAGCACAGATCGGGTACCGACAAATTCAATGTTCAGTTTGTTCAATAAAATAAAGTTGGAGATGATTTCCTTTCAGTAGTTTTAAACTCAACAAGCAGTTTGTTGTATTTTAGCAGAACACTGAAAGCAGCAGAACTGAGAACACTTTTATATCTGTTAATGTGTCGCAAAGTTATATCGTTATGAAGATATTCAACAATCGCATATTATTTTCATATCGTGCAGCCCTAGTTTAATGCCAAAAGAGTTTAAAAGGCTCTGGCGGTGGCTTGAGTCTTTTCTTTTCATGCCACTTTCTACTTCTACTCCGCTACATTTCAGAGAGAAATATTAGACTTTTTACTCCACTACATTCATCTGTTCCAGCTTTAGTTACTAGTTACTTTAGTTACTCCGCTACATTCATCTGTTACAGCTTTAGTTACTAGTTACTTTAGTTACTCCGCTACATTCATCTGTTCCAGCTTTAGTTACTAGTTACTTTAGTTACTCCGCTACATTCATCTGTTACAGCTTTAGTTACTAGTTACTTTAGTTACTCCGCTACATTCATCTGTTCCAGCTTTAGTTACTAGTTACTTTAGTTACTCCGCTACATTCATCTGTTCCAGCTTTAGTTACTAGTTACTTTAGTTACTCCGCTACATTCATCTGTTCCAGCTTTAGTTACTAGTTACTTTAGTTACTCCGCTACATTCATCTGTTCCAGCTTTAGTTACTAGTTACTTTAGTTACTCCGCTACATTCATCTGTTCCAGCTTTAGTTACTAGTTACTTTAGTTACTCCGCTACATTCATCTGTTCCAGCTTTAGTTACTAGTTACTTTAGTTACTCCGCTACATTCATCTGTTCCAGCTTTAGTTACTAGTTACTTTAGTTACTCCGCTACATTAATCTGTTCCAGCTTTAGTTACTAGTTACTTTAGTTACTCCGCTACATTCATCTGTTACAGCTTTAGTTACTAGTTACTTTAGTTAGTCCACTACATTCATCTGTTCCAGCTTTAGTTACTAGTTACTTCAGTTACTCCGCTACATTAATCTGTTCCAGCTTTAGTTACTAGTTACTTTAGTTACTCCGCTACATTAATCTGTTCCAGCTTTAGTTACTAGTTACTTTAGTTACTCCGCTACATTCATCTGTTACAGCTTTAGTTACTAGTTACTTTAGTTACTCCGCTACATTCATCTGTTCCAGCTTTAGTTACTAGTTACTTTAGTTACTCCACTACATTCATCTGTTCCAGCTTTAGTTACTAGTTACTTTAGTTACTCCGCTACATTCATCTGTTCCAGCTTTAGTTACTAGTTACTTTAGTTACTCCGCTACATTCATCTGTTCCAGCTTTAGTTACTAGTTACTTTAGTTACTCCGCTACATTCATCTGTTCCAGCTTTAGTTACTAGTTACTTTAGTTACTCCGCTACATTAATCTGTTCCAGCTTTAGTTACTAGTTACTTTAGTTACTCCGCTACATTCATCTGTTCCAGCTTTAGTTACTAGTTACTTTAGTTACTCCGCTACATTCATCTGTTCCAGCTTTAGTTACTAGTTACTTTAGTTACTCCGCTACATTCATCTGTTCCAGCTTTAGTTACTAGTTACTTTTGTTACTCCGCTACATTCATCTGTTCCAGCTTTAGTTACTAGTTACTTTAGTTACTCCGCTACATTCATCTGTTCCAGCTTTAGTTACTAGTTACTTTAGTTACTCCGCTACATTCATCTGTTCCAGCTTTAGTTACTAGTTACTTTAGTTACTCCGCTACATTCATCTGTTCCAGCTTTAGTTACTAGTTACTTTAGTTACTTTACACATTCAGATTCCTGCACACAGAACACATGTAGTTCATAACATCTGATGTTTGATTCTAAATGAAACTATCCAATAATATACGGCCTACAAGTCCAGCTGAGATGATCAGACCAGTGTTACTCAAATGGGGGTACGTGTCCCCCTAGGGGTACTTTGGAGGACTGCAGGGGGTACGTGACATTTTTTGCAAAATGTTTTTCAGTTACAAGGCTGTAGTTCTACTGTCTTTTTCAAAGTTTTTGTCGCTGTTTTTGAAGTTTGTCACCTTTTTTTGAAGGTTTGGTCATTTGTTTTGACCTATTCTTGCCTTTATTCCTTACTTTTTTCTACTGTCTTTTTTTTCTTCAAAGTTTTGTCGCTTATTTGAATTTTTTTCACTTTTGTCGCCCTAGTGTAGTGTTAATTCCTTCTTTCTACCATCCTTTTCCAAGTTTTTGGCTCCTTTTTTCATGATCATTTAAATGTTCTCCAGGTCCAAGGCTGTTGTTTAGTAAATCTATCGCTGTATTCTTCCTCTTTATAGAGACTTTTTTTTTTTTTTTCTACCTAAAATTGTTTGCGTTGGTTAGGGGGTACATGGCTTAAAAAAAACGGTTCAAAGGGGAACATTATATAAAAAAGCTTGTAACAGAGTATTTTTTACAGTGTGGTATTAGAACTTTTACTGCAGTAAAGGATCTGAGTGGTGCTGTTGGGTGTGATTACAGGTGATTGGAGGCCGCCTGCGTCTGGTGTACGAGGAGTGCGATGACGGTTCCGACGACTTCTGGTGTCACATGTACAGCCCGCTGATCCACAGCATCGGCTGGTCTCGCTCCATCGGACACCGCTTCAAACGATCCGGTGCGTGTGTTTACGTCAACGTTTAACTCTCATGTTGTCTTCGGGTCAAATCTGACCCATTTTCAAAAAGTTTCTATATCAGAAACTTGGGTTTCTTTCAACCAAATTTTAATTTAATAATGTGGATGGTTCCATACAACGCTCTTCACAATAAAATAAAAGATTAGTTCACTACTTTCATTGAATTTAGGTGTTTTATTCAATTTTATAGCATGTAAAGAAAAATTGCTAATAGAACATTGAAAAACGTAGGAAAAAAAATGTCAAAAAAGTGATAAAAACGTCAGGAAAAGTGACAAAAACATGGGAAAAGCTTAAAAAAAAAACGTCAAAAAAGCGCAGAAAAATATTGACAGAAACTTCAGAAGAAGTGACAAAAGTGCTGAAAAAGACGACCAAAACATTTTGAATTTTTTTACATTTTGACCCAGAAAAACAAACGACGGGGAAGACAACACAAGGGTTAGAATAGGAGTGTTTGACTCCACTTCACCTGAGAATAAGAGCCAGATATGTAGTTTATTATCGTGCTTTTATTTAATCCAAAAAGTCTAATATCTTTGACTGTATTACTGCATGTCTCATATAGTCTTCTCTCTTACAGTTTGGTCGAAGTCCTAAAATATAAAAAAGTTCCTCAGCCATCATAGAAAAAAAGCACCCAAAAATTCAGAATGTGACAAAAACTAGGCAGGCATGAATTAATTGTGAACCTTAATTGATATGGGGGCCGGATCAAAATCTGCAAGGGGCCCGGATTTTGCCCGGTGGCCTTGAGTTTGACACACGTGATTTAGGGGATTGCTCCAGTGCCGCCGGATGTCCCTCCCCTTCCTCTGTCTCTGTGTTGGCGTTCTAACCTCCGGTGGATTTGTGAGGACTATGGTTAACTGCTCCTCAGATCTCTGCAGGGTAAATCCAGACAGCTAGCTAGACTATCTGTCCAATCTTCAAATTCTGTTGCACGACGAAAACGCATGTTCCACCAAAAGAAGTTCCTTTTTGAGACTTATTTTACGTGGCTCCATCCGGAGCTTAGCGCCACTAGAAATGCCAATAAACCAGAGCACATTTTTTTCTCCCATCCAGGAATGTTGTGTGGACTAGTCACACCTTCCGCTAATATAAAACGCTGACTTTAAGGCAGTAACTGATGAATGTGCAGACTGAGATGTGATGATGAAGATGAATCTGTGTTTCCAGATGTGTCCAAGAAGCTGAGCGTGCAGACGGACGCTCCAGGACAGCTGTTTGCCAAGGTGAGAACTGTGAGAACATATTTCTGTCTGTTTGTAAAAAAACAACAAAGGTGAGTCGAAATGGGTCTATGCACTATTAGCTTGCGATCACCCCGCCTCATCTCCTTCACCTGTGCAGGTGAAGGAGAGTTTGATGTGTACCTGTGCAGGTGAAGGTGAGTTTGATGTGTACCTGTGCAGGTGAAGGAGGTGGATCAGAGCGGCTCGTGGTTTGAAGACGGGATGAAGCTGGAAGCCATCGACCCTCTGAACCTGTCGGCCATCTGCACGGCCACAGTCAGGAAGGTGAGGAGCAGAATCAGTGGATCAACACGCTGTCACGTGTTTGTTTGTGTCACACATGAAGACAAATCACACTGAGGGAAATACAAAATAAATGGTGTAGTGGGAATATGTCCATATGATGCCCTAAGACCTGTCAAATCTGACTCCTGCCCCCTTTTCCTATTGGACTTACGTTTCCCAGAACAGAAGGATCAATCTGAGACAAAGAGTTCAGTTAAGCAACATTTACTGAGTCCAGCATATAAGTTACAACACAGCTGTGGGTTCACAAACGGAGACTAAGTTTCCCTAGGGACAGACATAAAGTCAGAGCTGGTCCACCAAGTTGTCCTCCAAAATGAGCACTCATCTATTCTCTCCCTCAAGCTTTTATCCTCCCCTGGCAGGGACACCCCCGTCTTCTTGTTTCTAAGCAGAAACTGTTATCTTACACACAAACACACGCCAAGGTCGGGGCCTCTGTGTGGTGCAACCTCCTCTTCCTCTGTCGCAACCTTCAAACAATGCACCTCTATGCCATGATAGCCTAAACTATTTTTATGATTTAAGCTTAACTTTCTGTGCATCAGAGGTCACCCGGTGTACTTTTAACCACTTCCTCAATGACTAATGCAGCTCTTTTGCAACGAGCACACACACACACACACATTTTGTTAATAAAATATTTCTACAATGGGAGGGTGTGGTAGTACTGAAGCGGATTAGGGCCACATGTGGAAAATATATTTGAGTTCTGAGTTTAAAGTAAAGAATCTAACCCATTTTTTTACTAGCTGAAACCTGCAGAAACCCTGATTTACATGTGTAACTCCAGGAAATGTGATATAACGTGTACCTCCCCCCCCCCCCAGGTTCTGGCAGACGGGTACCTGATGATCGGTATCGACGGTTCGGAGGCAGCCGACGGTTCGGACTGGTTCTGCTATCACGCCACCTCTCCCTCCATCTTCCCCGCCGGCTTCTGCGAGATCAACAACATCGAGCTGACGCCCCCCAGAGGTGACCGCTGCTGCCTCGCAGCTCTAACGCTGAATGATGAATGAATCCGGTGTTATTATTGTTTATTTGTTTGTTTGTTTATGTGGATCCCTGTTAGCTTCAGCATACGGTAGAAGCTGTTCTTACTGGGGCTCCTGCAGTCTAGTTTGTGACAATACAATTTACAACATCACATTGAACACAACACAAGACACACACATTAGACGTTATTTCACATTTCACAACAGTTCACAAAGTTCAAGTCATATATTTACAAAAATTTAAAAATGCAACTGTGACACTAAAGGTAAACGAGATGTCCGATCAGATTCAGAGCCAAACTTCTGTCATTTTTTTTCTTTTTCTGATTTGACAAAATACTTTCAAACCATTTTCCCGTCAAACTGCAAGTCAAGTTTGAATAAAAGAAGTCTTATTATGGACCGTACAGCACCATGTCTGTGGCTGTGGATGAATCCGACCCTGTTGTTTGTGTCTGCGTCAGGTTACAGCAGTCTTCCCTTCAGATGGTTTGAGTATCTGAAGGAGAGCCGGTCGGTGGCAGCGCCAGTCAACCTCTTCAACAAGGTGGGACTAAAACACTGTGTGTGTGTGTGTGTGTGTGTGTGTGTGTGTGTGTGTGTGTGTGTGTGTGTGTGTGTGTGTGTGTGTGTGTGTGTGTGTGTGTGTGTGTGTGTGTGTGTGTGTGTGTGTGTGTGTGTGTGTGTGTGTGTGTGTGTGTGTGTGTGTGTGTGTGTGTGTGTGTGTGTGTGTGTGTATTGTATGAATGCCTTTGTGTTAGATTTGCATGTATGAAAAGTCTGATTGAAGCTTTAAAACTTAAAACTCAGGTATAGTTTTTTATGTTTAAGTGTACTGTTGTTCTAATAAACCCTGATCTCCGTCAGAACGTCCCCGACCACGGTTTCCGCCCCGGCATGAAGCTGGAGGCCGTGGACCTCATGGAACCCCGGCTGGTCTGTGTCGCCACGGTGACCCGCATCGTCCACCGGTTGCTCCGGATACACTTTGACGGCTGGGAGGACGAGTACGACCAGTGGGTGGACTGCGAGTCTCCGGACCTTTACCCGGTCGGCTGGTGTCAGCTGACGGGGTACCAGCTGCAGCCTCCGGCCATCACCGCGGGTAACACACACACACACACACACACACAAACACACACACATACACACACACACACACACACACACACATATACACACACACACACACAGATACACACACAAACACACAGATAAACACACAGACACATACAAAAAGACACAGATACACACACACACACACACACACACACACACACACACACACACACACACACACACACACACACCGATAAACACACAGACACATACAAAAAGACACAGATACACACACACACACACACACAGATATACACACACACACACACACATATAAACACACACGCACACTCAGATGAAATACACAGATACATATAACACACACACACACGCACACACACACAGGTACACATACACAAACATGCACACACCCACACATAGATACATGTATACGCACACACACAGATACATATGTGTGTACACACACACACATACACATACACAGACAAAGACACACACACTCACACACACAGACACACACACACACACATAAACACACACAGACACACACACACACACACAGACGCACTCACACATGTAACACACACACACACACAAACGTGCACACACCCACACATAGATACATATGTACGCACACACACTAAACACACACAAGCACGGACGCACACACAGATATACCCACACACACAGATACACATGTATGTATACACACACACACACACACATACACATACACATACACATACACACACACACACACACACACACATAAACACACACAGACACACACACGGACGCACTCACACTCAGACATAATATACACACAGATACATATAACGCACACACACACACAAATACACACATATATATAAACGCACAGACGCACGCACACACAGGTATACCCACACACACCGATACATATATACGCACACACACACACACTTTTTCTCTTCCTTTTCTTACTTTATCTTTTGATGTTTGGTTGTTAATTGACTGTTTTGTAGTAAAGGGTAGATTTATTTGTTTGTATGTGTATTGAGTTTAGTTTATTTATGGAAGGGGACAGCGCAAATTAATCAAACATGATTTCCCGTGGGTTCAAAAAGCCAGAATTAGCCAAAAGGCTATTTTTCATCTGTAGTCCCCTGCCTTCAATGTTAAAAAAGGCTATTTGTTCAGTTGTCTTTTGCATCAGTGTAATAAAAAAGGGCCTTTACACACACAAAGGCCTTTTATTTATTTTTTGTGCAATTAATTTGCACGTCAGTGTGTTTTTTTTGAACAGATAAAATGTGTGTGTTGTGTTTCAGGCTCCAGAGATTCACAGTCAGCATCCAAACAGAGGAAGAAGTCTCAGCAGTACAAGGGACAGAAGAAGAGTAAGGTCCCTCCAAACACTCACACGTTTGGCAACTTTGAACTTTTGTACATTTTGTGGATATTTTTTGGTGTCCAAAAACCATCCACATGAAGCGTCCAGCTGCCTGTTTCACTGTCTTTACCTTCTTCTCCTCTCAGAGAGGAAGTTGCCCGTTGCTAAGCGCCCCATCAGCCTCTCCGGCGCCGTGGTAACTGGCGTCCCCAGGAGCCTATCAGGAGACGAGAACGAGACGCCGCCCAATTACCCATCACCCCCTTCTGCTGCCTCCGCAGCCCAGCCGGCCTCCGCCGACCCAGAGAGCCCCAACACCGAGGGGGGGGCAGGTACACGACCTGGAACGCACACATACACACACACAGTGAAACACACACACACAGTGAAACACATATAGACACACAGAAACACACACACACACACACACAGACACAGACACAGTGAAACACTGCGTTGTAGAAGTGTGAGTGAGTGTGTCAGCTGTGGTCTGTGTTTCTTCAGGGTCCCGTCAGATGAAAGAAGAGAGTGTGAATGGAGCGACGTTTCCCTCTGAAACCAACGGATCTTCTGGAGAGTTCTTCACCGGCCAGGAGGACCAGTAGGCCTCCCTCATCCATCCTCATCTACTGTGATTAAACCAGAGTCTTAGTATTCCTTGGACACTTTAAACATGCTACACATTATAAGCTAACAGATGCACTTTGCTTCGGTCAAAACCCCTTTTTTGGGGACATATTCACCTCTACTTTCCGGCCGGCCTCCATATTAAAGGGTAATTACATTTTTTTCAACCCAGACTTTATTTTCCCATGTTTTTCTGTCAAAGTGACTGATGGAAACAACAGTCTTTGAAATTGGTATAGTGTCTGACATTATAAAAAAGGATCCCTTCAGAGATAGACCTTTAAAACCTCTTTAATACCTTTCTGTTTAACCAGAAACAGCTCTGAGGTCGCTAGCGCTAAACCCACCAGACTCCATTTAAATAATCAGTACTTTTAGCGTGAATAGAGCTAACATATTTTCACATGTATATTAGTAAACTATGTGTTTATTTTTAATCCAGAACTAGAGTTATGATGGTTGGAAAAGTGGAAAGACGACGTAAAACGTCTTTTCATAGTTTTATTTTGTTTCTGTCGACTTTGAATGACTGTTTATTTACATGGAGTCTGGTGGGTTTAGTGAACGTAATTTCGGGAAAAAAGGATCTTACTCTTTAACAGAAAGGTCGACCTCAATGGCAAAAATAAGCACTTTTAGTGGACGTAAACTTGAAGGTACGCATTGCCCCATTAACTTACATTGTAGCCTGTTTTGCCGACTGCAGCAGTCTCCCTCAATACTGGACCATTGTCAAAGGTTGTTGTTCCCATCAGTCACGTAGACACAAAAACATGGTGAAATAGGGTCCAGGTTGAAAAAAACAAATCAAAGTTACCCATAAACTTCTACAGTTTTTACCTCTCGTTCTTTCTCTCCGTGTCCAGTCAGGCCAAGAAAGTGGCTCAAAAAAGTTGACGCACACAAATTCAGATTGTGTTGAAAGCTCTGCGATTTAGTCAGGCTGAGTTCTTGTCCTTTGTATTGTTTTTGGGGGAATTTGGGGCTCATTTTTGATTCCTCTGAGAAAAAACTGGGGGAAGAAAAGAAAACAAGATAAAGACTTTTGTAAGATGATTTTTTTTTCAACCCCAACATCTTTGTGTGTTCGAGGGTCAGAACTCTTGACGTTATTATTATAATAATAATAATAATAATAATAATAATAATAATAATAATGGATGCTGTGTAATGTCACGTTGAGATTAGCAGTCATTTTAAAACGTGTGTGTTTTGATAATGTGTGTGTGAGTGCTGTGGTTTGGACGCTACGAAAACGAAAAACCATCCAGCCAAAAGCCGCGGCAGTTAGGATTTTTTTCTTCTTCTTTTAGCCGTTGCTGAAAGTTTGCGTTGTTACAGAGTCATATTCAGCCGGCCAGATCATCTATAAGATGCAGTTTGTTGTGTATTGTTACGTTGTTCAGCAACATTTTGGTGGCAAGTTTAAAACCAGCCAAAAGTGAGTGAAGTTTGGTTGAAGATGGTTTTATTAAAATTCGTCTTTACGCAAGCGTCGTCTTTCTCAGAAAATAACACGTTTTGCTGTCAGATTATATGTAGTGGAGTAAAAAGTACAATGTTTCTCTCTGAAATGTAGCATAGTAGAAAGTGGCATGAAAAGAAAAGACTCAAGTAAAGTACAAGTACCTCAACATTTGGACTGAAGTACAGTGCCAGAGTGAATGTACTACTGTGCTAGTTAACACAGTGCTAACAGGGCAACTACAGGGTAAGCGACAATCTAATCTGATTAGTAGTGTTAGTTTCGCCGATGACATAAAATATTCGTTGACTTTTTTTTGTCACAATTTGTAAAAATCAAACCAATCTAAATGAAAACTAACTTTGAAAACGGATAAACTGCAATTACAATTGTTCACCGTCGAACAAAAAAACAAACGGACAAATGCACCAAAGGTTACCGTTTTTATTGAAGTCTTATTTTCCACCGTTGGATATCTCTTGGGAAGATGATGTAGCTGTTTGAGAATTTGCACATTTTTCAGTTCTTCAGTTGTTATTTCTGAGCTGGAAATGTTAGTGAATGTTACGGTTCTTGTTTTAATTTACAGTACTTTACTGCAGCCGTGAACCCAGGCAGATAAACAGGCTAACGTTTCTAAAAAAGGTAAGCTAACGTTAACATAATGATGTAGTCAAGCCTCAGAATGCTTCAACAACTAAACACTAAGGAACAAATCTAAATCTGTGCCAAACTTAACACCGTTCACATTCTTATCTAAACTTTTATTCTAATTAAATGTACAAATGCTCATCATAACCCGTTCAATAACGTACATATTTAAAAAAAAAAAAATAAGGTCCCATTGTGGTGCACAGGAAGGGGCGGGACTCCGCCTCTATATTATAGGGCTCACTGTGTGTGTGTGTGTGTGTGTGTGTGTGTGTGTGTGTGTGTGTGTGTGTGTGTGTGTGTGTGTGTGTGTGTGTGTGTGTGTGTGTGTGTGTGTGTGTCTGTGTGTCTGTCTGTCTGTCTGTCTGTCTGTCTGTCTGTCTGTCTGTCTGTCTGTCTGTCTGTCTGTCTGTCTGTCTCTACATGCATCAATCTGAGCATTACACACAAACCTAGTGTCAGTTTTCTTAGATTTCAAACTTGTTTCGTGTGTGTGTGTCGTCTGTTTGTTGTCTTTTTGTACGTGAATCTCCAATAATGTCCAGCTGTCTTGTTTGTATCACGGTGCTATCTATTGATGATATATATCCACATTTGATAAAGTTTTTATGGAATGATTTTGACTGCGGACCGTCTGCGACCCCAGTGAAGAAGAAGAAGTCGTATTTTGGACGCTGCGGTTTTTGCGACAGATTTTGTATAAGGTGAAAATGATGTGTTAACTGAGTTTAAGGATTCATGGATGCTGCGACACGAGTTGATGATTTAAATTGATTGTGTCGTGCGATCTTCCCCCCGTCAGACTTCCTGGATTTTAAAGCAGGAGTGTCAAACTCAACATCCCTCCTGATTGGGTCTTATCGGTCACGACGTCTCGTTCTCTGAGACTTAAAGCTACTAATGTTACCATGGAAACTACCAGCAGCGGGCGGCGTCTCTACGCTGCCTCCTGTTTATGTCCAGTATACCAGAACGTTGATGAGATATGAGGTCTGGGCGTGTTAGTTTAAACAGAGATTAGTTCTTCTACTCTGCCTTAAAACCAAAACGTAGCTGTGTAAATTAATTTAAAACAAACAAAAATCTGTGGATGGTTCAAGAAAACAAGATAATGAGTTTGATGATCGCAGAAAATTTGAACTTGACATGACGAGATAATTCATGAATCGGACGACAACTATTAGCAACCACGGCAGGCGGCTCTTGGGTTCTGATGGCGACTTGTGTTTGTTGACATTGTTTGAATTTGATTTCCTTTGGTACAGAACTAAAATAATCGAGCTTTTGTTCTTGTGTTTTCTTGCCGTTACGGACACACTCAATGTGTAAATTGTGTTCCCAGGTATAACAGGTAGCCTTCAAAACCCGCAACACAGAGCCAACAGAAAACAGAAAAGAGAATTTTCGGTAACACTTAACTTGAAGGTATCTACATAAGAGTGACATGACACAGTCATGACCCATGAACCATAACCATAACTCTAACCCTAACCCTAAAGGCCCTGACACACCAACTCGCCGGCCGTCGGACTGATCAGTCGGCTCCCCGAGTTGGTCCAAAAAGTGCCTTGAACACATCGAAGCGACGCCGACTTGAGCGTAGGTTCTGCGTGTGCGCGAGACTTAATACGTCTCCATAACAGCAGGCGGCACTAATCTGTATTGTTGAAAACCGGAAATGACGAACGCATCACGTGGGTCTGGCTTCTCCAGCCGACAATAATGCCGGCTCTTTGGGATTACGATCTCGTATTTTACCAAAATAGTTCACCGAAACGTGTTCCTGAGAACATGTTAAGAGAAATAGGCCGTGCAGTTGCTGAATCTGTCTTCATTTCAGATCAACAAAGGTCAGTTTAAAAGATTTCCGTCAGATTTTGAGAGGCGTTCGTCACTCATCCCGCTCGTTATTTCCGGGCTAGCACTCCACAAATCAGATTGGTCATTGAGTCCGACTGCCCGCCCTCTGATTCAACAAGTTAAATCGGCCAAAAATGAAGGCCAACGGACGACGGCACGGAACACACCGAACAGACTCGAGTCACCGACCTCGGCAGACTGTCTGACGGCTCATTATCGGGTTGGTGTGTCAGGGCCTTAACCCTAACTTGTCATGACAAAAAAACGAATGACAATTACTAAAAGAAGCGTTATGTCATAAACGTTTATGACTTGTTTATGTTTGTGACACGTTCATGACCGTGTCATGTCACTCTTATCTAGATACCTTCAAGTAAAGTGTAACCAAAGTCAAATAATCAAGCTTTTGTCCTGTTTTCTTGCTGTTACAAACATAATCGATCTGTAAATTGTGTTCACAGGTATCACAGGTAGCCTTCAAAACCCGCAACACAGAGCCAACAGAAAAGAGAATTTTCCATTAAGCTAAAACTAGTTAGCTCAGCCTTGCAAGTTGTATTTATTTCTTTGATGTGTCATTGGATAAAAAAAGAGTTGAGATCTATTTGTGTCCCACACTGGTGAAGTTAATGGAAACCTGTTCATTTCTGTAAATTGTCCATTTTGGTCCACATGTTTGTGCTGTGAACCCAACGTTTACTGATCTCACATCAAAACGTTTAAACAAATGTTTAAAAAAAAAATCTATATATAGATATACATCTATATACTGTAAGTGTATGACAAAAGAAATGTAGTTATGTACTGATGTTAACTTTCATGAAGCTTTTTTTAATACATTGTGCAATTTTTGGCAGCATGATTGTGAAGAAATTATTACATTTAGATGACTCACTTTACATTTTTTATGCAATAAAAGAGTAATAAGAAAGTGATGATTGTTTTGAAGTTATTGTGTTTTACGTTGCATGTTTTATTTCAATAGGAACTTTCAGTACCTCATGGTTTACTCTTGGCTTGCACAGCAGCTGGATTCTCACCAGATCACGCGGGAATTGTGAGCCACTGGCATCTATGGGTGGCGATATGAAGAAAATCAGATATCACGATATTTTTGACCAAATACATCGATGACGATAGGCCTGTAACAATTATGATTGTTTTATCGCAATTATTTTACATATTCGCCATTTCTTGTTTAACTGCAATTAATTGCTAACATTAGTCCTATGGGGTACAACTGTCAGTGGTAATAGTCAATTTCATCATGTTCATGACTTTTTCGACATACTATACTATTACTTCTTAATGACTTTTTCGACATGCTATATGTTACGGCTGCCGTCGGCACCCTCAGGTGTGTGTTTACCTGAGTGTTCTATTTGTGAGATGCAAAGCAGGGTGTGCCATCCCGTGCTATGGATTGGATGGACAAGGGAAGTCCCAGCCAGTTCTGGAGGAGGAAGCTGATTGGTGCGGCATGCCACCACTGACCGGCCAATCGAGGAGTGTCAATGAAGTCTGCCTCCAGCTTTAAATAACCTGATTGTTTGCAGCTGAGGGCAGCTGACTCTGTCAGACATGCGCAAGAGCGTCAGCAGAGCAAGCGGATACTTGGCAACCACTGGACTGTGACTGGGCGAGAGATGGCAGAGGGAAGTGACGGAGTAGGAAGCGGGTTGGAGATGGATGAAGGTGGTGGCGGGAGTTTTGAAGCTAGAGATTGGGATGTAGTTAGGAAAAATAAACGCAAAAAGAGTAAGAATGCTAAATCGGATGATAGTGATAATGATTGCGTGCGTAGATCAAATGTAGCAGAAAGAAGTAGAGATGAGTTTAAGGTGTTAGTCAAACTTATGCAGGAGGGTGCTTCGTTTGGCGCATGGAATCCAATTAAGTTAACTAGAGCCATCGCTAAGGAAATTGGGGAGGTATGGAGTGCCAAGGTATTGAGAAATGGAGCAATGTTAATCATGTGTAAAGATGGTGAACAACAAGAGAAAGCAATCCAGATGAGTAAAGTAGATGACAAGAAAGTGCAGTGTTCTGCGTTTAAAAGCAGAAAGTTGGTACGGGGAGTTGTGACAGGGATTCCAGTAAGGATTTCAGAAGATGATATCAAAGGTAATATAACGAATGCAAAAGTAAGTGAGGTTAGATGTCTGAAAGCTAGTTGGAATGGGATTAAAACAGATAGTCTATCGGTTCTGATCATTGATGTAGAAAGGCTTCCAGATAAGGTGTTCATAGGATATATGTGCTATGATGTGAGGCCGTATGTCCCCCCACCCCTACGATGTTTTAAATGTCAGAGATTTGGACATGTCGCGGCGATGTGCAAGGGAAAACAGAGATGTGGCAGATGTGGTGGAGATGGCGCCGCAGAATGGCGACACGGTGTGTTGGTGCGCTCTGTTTTGTTTTGTTTTGTGTTTTAACCTTGTTTCTTGCGATGGTACCCGCATCTCATTCACCAGTGAAGAGCTCGTGAACTTCAGGGGAACAACACCATCGGACTTATTTCCCACTTTTCTTCTCCCTTCACTGGAAATTTTGGACATTCTGGTCAAAGGTGCGCTCACCTTTGCCAATGCAGTGAAACGCCGGAGGAGAGGGAAACGGGCCGGTGCGCTTGTGCGTCTCCGCCAGCGAGGATTACGCACTCCGTTACCTGGAATATTCCTCTCTAACGTGCGCTCTCTGCCCAACAAACTGGAGGAATTACAACTGCTTTTGGTGAGAAACAGCGACTTTTCTTCATCTGCTGTTTTGTGCTTCACGGAGACGTGGCTCTGTGGATTAATACCGGACTCTGCGCTGCAGCTGGCAGGCTTCCAGCTCTACAGAGCGGACAGAGACACGGACCTCTCTGGCAAAACAAAAGGTGGAGGAATCTGTTTCTACATCCACAGCGGTTGGTGCAACGACGTGACAGTGATCCAGCAGCATTGTTCTCCTGACCTGGAGTATTTCATCATAAACTGTAAGCCTTTTTATTCACCCCGTGAGTTTGCTTCATTCATTCTGGTCGGTGTTTACATCTCACCGCAGGCCAACGTGCAGGACGCGCAGCGCATGCTCGCCGACCAGATACTGTTCGTGGAGCGGACCAACCCGGACTCCCTAGTTATTGTCCTTGGTGACTTTAATAAAGGGAACCTCACTCATGACCTCCCTAAATATAGACAGCATATTAAATGCCCGACCAGAGAGGAGAACATTCTGGATCACTGTTACACCACAGTCAGGGATGCTTATCACGCTGTCCCCCGTGCTGCACTTGGACACTCTGACCATGTCATGGTTCACCTGATCCCCGCCTACAGGCAGAAACTAAAGCTCTGCAAACCTGTAGTGAGGACATCAAGGAAGTGGACCAGTGAGGCTGTGGAGGATCTCCAGTCATGTTTGGACTCTACCGACTGGGATGTGTTCAGGACTGCTACCAACAGTCTGGATGAGTACACAGAGGCTGTGACATCGTACATCAGCTTCTGTGAGGACTGCTGTATTCCATCAAGCACCAGGGTGAGTTACAACAACGACAAACCCTGGTTCACAGCCAAACTCAGAAGGTTAAGGCTGGGCAAGGAAGAGGCCTTCAGGAGTGGGGACAAAGACAGATTTAAAGAGTCAAAGTACAAGTTTAGCAAGGCAGTGAAGGAGGCTAAACAACGCTACTCTGAGAAGCTCCAACACCAGTTCTCAGCTAATGACTCTGCGACTGTCTGGAAAGGACTTAGGCAGATCACCAACTACAAGCCTAAACCCCCCCACTCCTTCAATGGCCGACACCTAGCCAACGACCTGAACGAGTTCTACTGTCGATTTGAAAGACAAAAGGACAGTCCTGACACCATCCCCCACAACACCTCCCTACAGCTACAGCCACTGTGCATCACCTCCACCTCCCCCACCTCAACAGGGTCCTGGGGCCCCCCATCAATGCCCTCCTTAACGGTCCCCTCCACCCCCCCTCCCACCTCAGTGACGACTCTCTCCATCCACGAGAGGGACGTCAACAGACTCTTTAGAAGACAGAATCCAAGGAAAGCTGCTGGACCGGATGCTGTCTCCCCATCAAGCTTGAAGCACTGCGCTGATCAGCTGTCTCCAGTGTTCACAGACATTTTCAACACCTCACTGGAGACATGTCACGTGCCAGCGTGCTTCAAGTCCTCAACAATCATCCCTGTTCCCAAGAAGCCAAGGACCACAGGACTTAATGACTTCAGACCCGTTGCCCTGACCTCTGTGGTTATGAAGTCCTTTGAGCGCCTTGTGCTTTCACACCTCAAAGCCATCACCGACCCCCTCCTGGACCCCCTGCAGTTTGCCTACAGAGCCAACAGGTCTGTAGACGATGCAGTCAACCTGGCCCTCCACTACATCCTCCGGCACCTGGACTCCGCAGGAACCTACGCCAGGATCCTGTTTGTGGACTTCAGCTCTGCCTTTAACACCATCATCCCGGCTCTGCTTCAGGAGAAGCTCTCCCAGCTTGGTGTGCCTGACTCCATCTGCAGGTGGATCACTGACTTCCTTTCTGACAGGAAGCAGCATGTGAAGCTGGGGAAACACGTCTCTGACTCACAGACCATCTGCACCGGATCCCCCCAGGGCTGCGTTCTTTCTCCTCTGCTCTTCTCCCTGTACACTAACAGCTGCACCTCCAGTCACCAGTCCGTCAAGCTTCTGAAGTTTGCGGACGACACCTCTCTCATCGGACTCATCTCTGATGGGGATGAGTCCGCCTACAGGTCGGAGGCTGACCACCTGGTGACCTGGTGCAAGCAAAACAACCTAGAGCTCAACGCTCTAAAGACAGTGGAGATGGTTGTGGACTTCAGGATGAACCCAGCCCCACCTGCCCCCATCACCCTCTGTGGCTCCACAATTGACACTGTGGAGTCTTTCCGCTTCCTGGGAACTATCATCTCCCAGGACCTCAAGTGGGAGCTGAACATCAGCTCCCTCGTCAAGAAAGCACAACAGAGGATGTACTTCCTGCGGCAGCTGAAGAAATTCAACCTGCCAAAGACAATGATGGTGCACTTTTACACAGCCATCATTGAGTCCATCCTCACATCCTCCATCACCATCTGGTACGCTGCTAGCACGGCCAAGGACAAGGGCAGACTGCAGCGTGTCATTCGGTCAGCAGAGAAGGTGACTGGCTGCAATCTGCCGCCGCTCCAGGACCTTTATGCCACCAGGACTCTGAAGCGTGCTGGAAAGATTGTGGCCGATCCCTCCCACCCCGGACACAAACTCTTTGAGCCACTCCCCTCTGGCAGGAGGCTGAGGTCCATCAGGACCAAAACCACACGCCACATGAACAGTTTTTTTCCCCTCCGCCACTAGTCTTATCAACAAGGCCCAGAACCCCCCCCCTGACTCTCTCCACAACCCACCTCGGGCTCCTCATGCCACTGTACCTACTCTGCTGTAGCATTCCTTTCTACTACTATTTAACTTACTTATTTTACTATTTATTTACTTAATTTTTAACGTTATTAATACATTCTGTGTGTATATGTTTATATTTATATTGTTTATATTCTTTTTTATCCTTCTTATATTTGAATGTGTGACATGCACCAACAGCACCATGACAAATTCCTTGTATGTGCAACGTACTTGGCAATAAAGCCCTTTCTGATTCTGATTCTGATGAATACGGCAAATGTGAAGAGGGGGCAAAGTTGAAGTGCTGCAATTGTGGAGGGGAACATAGTTCAGCGTACCGTGGATGCGAGGTTAGTAAGAAAGCAGAAGAGGCGCAGCGAGTCAGAGTTACCCAGGGAATTAGTTATGCTGAGGCAGTGAAAAGGGTTTCAGGAGACAAACAGGTCACAAGGCAAAATGATAATAAGAACAAAGATGCAGGAAAGTGTATCAGTTGTGATAAATTGAAAGAGGATACTTTGAGTGTTAGTAAACATGATTTTGTTCTGTTTATTGCAGAGATAATCAACTGTTCAGCACAGACAAATAGAAATGAAAGGATCAAAATAATTGTCAAGTCAGCTGAAAGTACCTTGATGTGACAGGGTTTCCCTGGGAAAAGGTTAAAGATATTCTTAATGATGATGTACCAGTTTCTCAGGGAGGGGCTGGCCCTTCCTAATGGTGTTAATTGTACTTCTGTGGAATGCAAGAAGCTTAATAGCGAATGGTCAAGAGTTCAAGAAGTATATAGATCATTTAAAAGATAAACCTAATGTTCTTTGTGTATAAGAGACATGGCTGAAACCACAGTTGGATTTTGTTGTAAAGGGATACACTGCAGTAAGAAAAGAGAGGGAAACTGGAAGAGGGGGAGGAGTTGCAACATTCATACAGACTGGTATGAGTTATAAAGTTGTTTATGTGAGCACAGGTCATGAAGCAATTGGGATCAAGATATGGGCAGAAAGAGGCCCTATAGGTATAATTAATTATTATAATCCATGTGGACAATTAAGTCGAGATATTTTAGAGGATGTTGGGGGATCTTTGCAAGATAGGGTAGTATGGTGTGGGGATTTTAATCCTCATAACTCACTGTGGGGTAGTACTAGAACAGATGCAAATGGTGCAGTTATTGAAGAATTTGTTGATGAGCACGGTTTAGTCTGTATTAATACTGGGGAAGGTACACGATATAATAGCACGCAAAATACTGAAACAGCACTTGATTTGACTTTTGTATCCAGTGCATTAGCAGGTATATGTACATGGAATGTGGTGAGGCATACGACAGTGGGTAGTGATCACTACCCTGTGAGGACTGAAGTTGGTACTAAGATTCTGTTTGAAAAGGTAAAGTACATTCCTAGGTGGAAATTAGGAAATGCTAATTGGGATGCTTTCCAAGACAAAAGTTCAAACCTTTTTGGAATACTTCAAGAGGAGAATCAGGCGGATGATGGGGCGTTGTTGATAAGAGACCGCAATGTGGCATTTGTAAATAAAAAGGTACAGGCTGCAGAGGCTCAGGTGGAGGGATGGACAAATAGATGGGGATTCAAACTGTCTGTAGCAAAAACTCAGGTGATATGTTTTTCGAGACGGCGTAAAATGTCACCCATGATGGTAAAACTGTATGGTCAAACTCTTGAACAAGTAAAAGCAATTTGATTTCTGAGTGTATGGTTTGATGAAAAGCTCACATCGAATATGCATGAAGGAAAGATTCAGATTAAATGTAAAAAGGTTATCAATGTACTCCGTTGTTTGGCTGGACAGGAGTGGGGAGCAAACAGATCATCTCTTCAAAATATATATTGGGCTCTCATGAGACCTGTTTTAGATTATGGTTGTATAGCTTTCATGTCAGCAGCAGCATGTCATCTCAAGAAGCTGGATGTCCTGCAAGCTCAAGCTGTGAGGATCTGTAGTGGGTCTTTTAAAACATCTCCAGTTTCAGCGATGCAGTTGGAAAAGGGAGAGATGGCTTTGAGAATAAGACGGGTCAAGATAATGCTGGCATACTGGGTTAATCTCCAGGGGCATTGGGATTCGCATCCTGCAAAGGGAATTTTAATGGATTGCTGGGAACACAATAAATCCGATTTCTTTAGCTTTGGATGGATTGGTGATGCTAAAGCAACAAGCATTGGATTAGGTCAATTACAATATAGTCCTACTGTTTCACTCTCCTCCATTCCTCCATGGTTATTCCCCTTGCCTAGTGTAGATCTTAGCATACATCAGGAACTGAAGAATAAGTCAGAACTTCTTCCAGTATGGCGCATAGTCCAGAATTATGTTAAAAATAATTTATCAGACTGTTTTCACAGATGGCTCTAAAGATCCAGAAAAAAGGCTGTGTAGGTGCAGCAGTGTATATCCCGGTGAGTAATGCATCAATAAAGAAAAGGTTATCTGATCATTTATCAGTATACACTACAGAGTTGATGGCAGTGTCACTGGCATTACAGTGGATAGAGGAGAAGGGTTTACCCAAAACTGTTATTGCATCCGATAGTTTTTCTGCACTTTCTAGCATTAGAACAGGCAGATCATCATCTAGAACAGATATCATCAATGAAATATTTGTTGTATTGTACAGAATGCAAATTAAGGGTTTATTTACCATTTTCATTTGGGTTCCTGCCCATGCTGGTGTGGAGGGAAATGAGAAGGTGGATATTCTGGCCAAACAAGCACTTGAGATTACATATGTAGATTTAAAGGTCCCAATGAGCAAAGCGGAAGTTAAATCATTCATCAGGACATATGCACAAACAACATGGCAGAGGTATTGGGACATTAGTGAAACAGGAAGACATCTTTACAGTATACAAAGCAGTGTTGGTGATAGGAGGAAGGTGGGCTTTAAACGTAGGGAAGAAAGTATCATTACTCGTCTCAGAATTGGACATGCAGGTCTTAACTATTCATTACATAAGATAGGCAAACATTCTAATGGAAATTGTGTATACTGTCATCAGCCCGAAACTGTTGAGCATGTTCTAATTCATTGCAAGGAATATGACACCCAGAGAGAGCACCTTTTTCAGACACTTCGTAAGGCAGATCACCATGCATTTTCATTGTCCGGGCTTTTGGGGACGCCAGTCGGCAAGGTATATCATTGTATTATAAAGTTACTAAGAGAAATTGATTTGATAAAGAGGATTTAGTGTTTTTAATTTTCTGCATTTATCTCTCGTTCACACTCCAGTCAGGTTGGTGGCAGTAATGCACCTTTTAAGTAGGTTTGCCAACCGCCAATAAATCTTATAAAGAAGAAGCTGAGGGCAGCTGCCAGACCGTGTGTGTGTGTGTGTGTGTGTGTGTGTGTGTGTGTGTGTGTGTGTGTGTGTGTGTGTGTGTGTGTGTGTGTGTGTGTGTGTGTGTGTGTGTGTGTGTGTGTGTGTGTGTGTGTGTGTGTGTGTGTGTGTGTGTGTGTGTGTGTGTCTCTTGTGTAGTTTCATGAGGTTCAGGGGTGCTGTGAGCATTTGTGTTTTTGTTTTACCAAGTACCTTAGTTAGAGAAGATTTTTGTTCATGCTTTTGTTTAATATAATTGTATTAATAGTCTTCCTTTTGAGGACCTCCTTTTGTTATATTCTGTTTTTGATTTCCACAGCACCCATCGGCCCATCTTTTCAGTTGTAAGTTCTTATTTGCCTTATTCAAAATAAATTTCCTTTCAAATACCAATTACATCTGGTTTTCTGTCTGTCCTGATACCCCTAGCTACAGGACGTAACACTATACTATGCTTTTTTTATGACTTGTTTCAACATACTATACTATGACTTTTTTATGACTTTAGGACATGCTATAATATGACTTTTTATGTTTTTTTTGACATACTATACTATGACTTTTTTGACTTTTTTTCAACATACTGGACTTTTTTTTATGCCATACTATGACAACAAGTCATAATTAGGCTGTATACAACCTCAACAAGCTGCTATCTTGGCTTTAGACTTTGGGCTTTAGATAATACCCAAATATAAAAAACATCACAACAAACTTTGTCGTTAACATGAAACTTTATTGACAAGTGCAACATGTTATGAATTGATGAGTGAAAATCGAGTCAGAGGAAGAACTACAGGGAGTACAGGTGTGACTGGGGTTGGGGGGGGGGGGGGGTGTCTGGGGGTCCAGTTGGCTGTAGTTTACTCATACAGGAAGGGCTGGGCGCAGGGTGTGTACTCGACGAACTCCTCGGCCTTGAACCACAGATTGACCTCACGCTTGGCGTTCTCCAGGGTGTCGCTGCCGTGGATGATGTTCCTGAGACAACAGAGAAGGAAGGTCAGTGGGAACATGGACAGTGTCCGGTAACTATACCATAGTGTATATATAGCATAACGTGTCCAAAAAAGTCAAATGTTATATGTCGAAAAAAATCAAAGTAGTCATAGCATAGCATGTCGAAAAAGTCAAAATATAATATGTCAAAAAGTCATAGTATAGTATGTCGTAAAGTCATATTATAGTGTGATGAAAAGTCATAAAAATGGTTGCATTACTATCTTTTTAAAAAAACAAAACAAATAAGAACCTTAATTCTACCTTACAGTTTTGGTTCAATTATTATTGCTAAGAAATGATATTTGTAAAAATGTCCAGTATGTTCATCCTAAACCCGAGAGTTTGGCCGACAGTCTGACAGGTGTGTGTCCTCTCGTGTTTTCGGGCGCGTACTGACCTGCCGATGTTGACGCACAGGTCTCCACGGATGCTGCCGGGCTTGGAGTCAGCGGGGTTGGTCTCGCCCAGCATCATCCTGACCAGCTTCACAATGTTCTGACCCTCCCACACCTGAAACACACCAACACACCGGGGGAACCGTCAGCATGCATGGCGACAATCAGGGCTGCACAATACTGTATATCGGCTTTGTTATAGATATCAACTGGCGCAATACACACATCTCGAAAGGCTGAGACATATCGCTCAGAGAATGATTCCGAAAAAGAAAATTGGAATACAGTTGGCTATAAGAAAAGGTAACAGAATAGGGTGATAATTTACACTGTATGCTTAAAAGTGCAGTAGGTAAGCCTTATAAAACTAATATCATATTTCTAGTAGAGCTATATTCCAGTAGAACTACAGTACATGAAGCAGGTCATTTAAAAAAATCTGGCTCCTCTGGCTCCACCTACAGCCTGTAGTGAGATTTGGAAAAATCCACCGCTCCCTGTTCAGATGCACCAATCAGGGCCGGGGGGGAGGGTGTCTAACTGCGTGTCAATCACTGCTCATGCATACGCATTCATTCTCCCTTGTGGGGGGAGGGGCTTAGGAGACCGTTTTGAGCTTTAGCGGAAAGGGGGGAGGGACTGAGAAGTTGTCGATGTTCACATTTTTTGGCTAAGTCCTGGATCTTCACAATCCTACCTACAGCACCTTTAATAAACAGCCAAAGACGCATGTTAATGTTAATGTTAAAGTTAATGCCAGGTCTGAACAGGGCCTGTGAGTTGGAGCAGTTTTTATCACGAGTGTCTTGTGAAAGGTCCTGAGAGCTCGGTGTGATCACACCTGCCGAGGGTGTTGAAGACGGTCAGGCATCCGCTCCATAAAAGGAGAGAGAGAGACCATGAAAACACAGAGGGTGTGAAGAGAGAGAGAGATAAAAAGGGAAAGATATCTGAGTGACAGAGGGCCGGAGGTGTGTGTGTATGTGTGTGTGTGTGTGTGTGTGTGTGTGTGTGTGTGTGTGTGTGTGTGTGTGTGTGTGTGTGTGTGTGTGTGTGTGTGTGTGTGTGTGTGTGTGGTTACATAATCGCTGCCGTCCTCTTTCAGAAACGCAGCCTGCTTATTACAGCTGAAGTGGGTGTGCGTGCATGCGTGTATGTGTTGCTGCAGGAATATTTTTGTGTGAGTATATGTTTGTATGTGTGTATAGGTGTGTGCGCGTGTGCGTTACCATGGCAAAGATGGGTCCGGAGGACATGTATTTGCAGAGTCCAGCATAGAAAGGCATGTCCTTCAGGTCCAGGTAGTGGGTCTTCATGAAATCCTCAGAGGCCTGAAAACACAATATAGACAATATTCAAAAATGTATGATTCTGAGGTACTTGTACTTAGCTTGAGTCTTCCCATTTTCTGATCATTCATGCTAAACAATGAATCTTTTACTGTTTTCAGGTGGTTTTGCATAATTTTACAACATTTAAAAAAGGTTAATGGAGCAGAGAGAACTTCTGTCTTGGATGGTTTTCTTCCCACAAAGTATCTATATCTGACCAATTTAATCCAACAATCTGCCTCAGCTTCTTGAATGACTTCTTGTTGTTTCTGTTCTTAACTCTTTTGTTGAAGTTTAAAACTGGTTTCTTCATCTGAACTCTGGACCTCAGTTTGAGTTCATCCTCATGCATGTCGATTATCATTCCACACAGACAGTGGAGGACACTGAGGGACACACACACACACACAAACACACACACACACACACACACACACACACACACACAGATGACAGCTGTGAATAACTAACTGTGTGACAGCGATGAAGTGTGAGACGCTGCAACATTCAGCAGCTGTCATCCTAACTGTGTGTGTGTGTGTGTGTGTGTGTGTGTGTGTGTGTGTGTGTGTGTGTGTGTGTGTGTGTGTGTCTGTGTCTGTGTCTGTGTCTGTGGATTACAGATCATTGATTTGTTTCGGAGTTTCCGAACTAAAACCCGTCGTCACGGTTACCTTCATGAACTTGGCCGCCACCAGCCTGAAGCCTCGGACCTCGAAGCGCTTGACGATCTCTCCGATGAGTCCTCTCTGGACGCCATCGGGCTTCACGGCGATGAAGGTACGCTCCATGTCGACTGAGAGACGGCTGCAAAAACACACAAAGAACACAACTTAATACAGATCATAGAGATATGAGTAATGGGCTCACAGTGAAACCAGATTGCCCTTTAACTTATTTTAGGATGTGGTATTTTTAATATCTCATCTCCTAACAAGATCTTCTGCAGTGTTTCCGTGAAATTAACCCTTGTGTTGTCTTCCCGTCGACCATGCAACTTTGTGGTATTTTTGGGTCGAAATTTCAACATTTTCTTTTTCTGTGTTTTTGTCAATTTTGATTAAAAATGTTTTGGCATTTTTTAAAAATGTTTTTGTCACCTTTGGCGATGTTTTTGCTGGTTGTTTTTTCTTCACTTTTTCAGGGTTTTTTAAAATAACTTTTATGTTTGAGGCTTTTACCCCAGTACTACCAACGAGTTTTGCACTTATTCTTGGAATTCATGGACACTAAACCTAATTTTTGAGATTGAAAAAGCAGAAATATGCTATCAAATTGAATAAAACACCCAAAATGCAATGAAAGTTGTGTACTGATCCTTAATTTTACTTGAGAAAAGCGTTAAATGGAACCATCCACCTTCAGTTTTGGCAATTTGGTTGAAAGACTCAAATTTCTGATTCTGATTTAAAAATGGGTCCAATTTGACCCGAAGACAACAGGAAGGTTATACTATCCTAAAATAAAAAACAGATTGTCCCTCTATTTATTTTCTTATAGGAAACAGTATCACGCCTTTCCGTGATATTAAATGATTCATTAGAGAAACGTCTGCTTCTGCATGTGAAAGTAAAGCCGCCTGCAGAGCTTTTGGACGGCGTTTTCTTCCCTCTCGGCGCGCAAAACGCCGCTCTGAAAGACGACACCGGCTCCTGGCATGGGACATAGCTTCGTCGGGCTAATGGCTAATTTTACCGCCGGCTGGTATCTGCGGGGTAGGGGAGGGGTGCTGCATGTGCAGCTGGCTCTGGCATGACTTCAGGCTGAGAGAGCGGAAGAAAAATCCCAGAGAAGACTCTGAAAACTCCAGAGTACAATTAGGATTCGGGTCACGTATCGAGGTTATGTTCTGCTGATTTATCAAACCAAGTCGTGCATCTACCGCCCCCCCCACCTCTTTATTTCTGTCCCATGCGCGGCAGGAAGTTTAACAGTTGTATCTCTGCAAAGAAAAACTAAAGAAGCCGTGGAAGAAGGATTCAGATCCTTAACTGCAGTAAAAGTACTAATACCATACTCTGTTACAAGTTAATGTCCTGCAGTGAAAATGTTCCTTCAGTAAAAGGCTGTAAGTATCATCAGGAAAATGTACTTAAAGTATTAAAAGAAAAGAACAATCCTCCCATTTTAGAAACTGGAAATTGAACAGAACGCTAAGTTGTTAATTGTCAGTTGAATTTGAATTTGGATGCTAGTGAGGCTAATGCTAAGTGCCTGCAACAACATCCGAGCAAATCGTTTATCAGTGTTTTAAGCCCCCAACGTCTCCTTCCAGGCAGCGCTGCCTGGAAGGCACTAGGATTAGGCAATGGTTAGGGTTAGTTGCCTATAAATCAACGGTCGCAGTGCTGCCTGGAAGGAGACGTTGAGGGCTTAAAACACCATTGAGCATCTGAATCATGCAGGAAGAAAGTTACAACTCAAATAAGATTTGATCTTATTTTAAAAGCAACACTGGAAGATGGAAACGTCTCCACTCGATTGGGTTGTTTTCTGTGTTTGCAGCATTTCAATAAAAAGCTGAACATGTGTCCAATAGTTAAGAAGTTTTCTTCATATGCACATGGAAGCGCTTTGGGCTCTCGAGGTTCTGTGTTCGCAAGGTTTAAGGTCACATCAGGTTTCACACAAAACTGTGAAAATGTTTGTTTTTTATCAGAATACTGAAAGCAGAAAATTAATATCTGTTTTATGTATTGTGCAGCCCCACAGAAACTGTCCAAAGTTTAGTTGACGTCCAAATGACATCTGCAGACGCATGTTCAATACACAGGACCAGAAAGCAGCTTGGAGAAGACTTGGTAAGGTTTTAAAATCGTTTTGAGTGATTTTATAGCCAGCGAATAAAGTTCAAAGTGAAATAAACATAAAAAAAACTGTGTATGTATGTGTGTGTGTGTGTGTGTGTGTGTGTGTGTGTGTGTGTGTGTGTGTGTGTGTGTGTCAGTAGATATAACTACCTTGGTTTCGGGTTGAGGAGAACTTGTGAAGACGGGCTGCGGGGAAATGATCACCGAGGTCGAACAGCCGGAGAGAAGCTATATTTAAAGGTAGTACAGTGTGGGGGGGGGGGCACAGATATGTGTGTGTGTGTGTGTGTGTGTGACTGAATCTGGGTCACTGGATCGCACCACACTCAAGCTAACATTTGGGAACAAAGTTTTGCTCGCCAAAATGGATGGCGCCGTCTACCTACAAATTGTTAATACTGCACAAGTTGTAATAGTGCTTACGTGCCGGCTGACATATCAAGATATAATAAGACGAAAATGCTATCTAAACATTGCTATGAAATCACGGCATTTCTTAGATTTTTGCTATCTAAAATAGCTGGTATATTTCGCTTTTTAATTTAAATTTAAAGTTTCTCGTGTCCTCGTTCGTCCACTTGCATCTGTCTTTGTTGATGCTCGCCGTGTC
This sequence comes from Zingel zingel, assembly GCA_023566125.1. NCBI lineage: Eukaryota > Metazoa > Chordata > Actinopteri > Perciformes > Percidae > Zingel > Zingel zingel. Next base: position 34,981,539 of record CM042325.1, on the reverse strand, counting down.
TGCAAAGAAAGACGAAATGACCTAAAACTTCTTTGTTTTATGGCGGGTTGCAACCATAAAATGACTTAAGGTGCAGTAGGTTAGCCTTATAAAACAAACTTTCTGTCATATTTGCTGAAACTGACCCTATGTTCCAGTAGAACTACATGAAGCAGGTCATTTAAAAAAGAATATGGCTCCTCTGGCTCCACCTACAGCCTGTAGTGAGAGTTGCAAAAATCCACAGCTCCCTGTTCAGATGCACCAATCAGGGCCGAGGGGGGGGGGGGGGGGGGGTGTCTAACTGTTCAGATGCACCAATCAGGGCCAGAAGGGGTGTCTAACTGCGTGTCTATCACTGCCCAGGCACACACATTCATTCTCCCTTGTGGGGGGAGGGGCTTAGTAGACCGTTTTGGGCTTTAGCGGAAAGGGGGGAGAAGGACTGAGAAATTGTCGATGTTCAAATTTTTTGGCTAAGTTCTGGATCTTCACAATCCTACCTACGGCACCTTTAAAACGTGATCGCAATTCATTATTCAGCAAATATTGTTTCCATCGGCGTTTATCGCATAAGCCATTTTACCGATTAAGAGAAAATCCGCGGAGATCGAACGCACAAACATGGATGGATGGAAACATGGCTTGTCAGGCACACCAACAGACCAGCGGTTGATGCATAGACTGTAAGTGAAGCTAAAACATCTGGATTGCCCAACCTAAAAAAATTATTAAAATAAAAATAAAATCAAATGAATGATTCCCAAAGATGTTTTCTGTCAGTTTAGGTAGCTGTGATCACGCCGATGTTTGTCCAAGGGTTCATGTTCAGAATTAGAAACAGATTTGTTGCCGGTTAAGTAGCACTTACTAGGAATGTGTCTTGGTTGATGGTGCATACATAAAAACATATTTAAACAATAAATACAGAAACAAATAACACACACATATAACTATTTAGCATTAAGAAAACAAGAGGCTGTATGGATTAGTGCAGGATATGCAAAAATATTGAGTGTTTCTGACCAGTTTAGTTATTTGATGCTATAAAAAAACAGGTTGTTCCTAGAAGGTAAACAGCTATGCAGACGACAGTTGGCACCAAAATGACTCGTTAAGTTTAGGAAAAAGGTTGTGGTTTTAAGAAAATGTATTATTATATCAGCCTACATTTTGTGAGAGACTCTCTTTAGATACAGTCTGTAACGTAGACTGATACAGGAGAGATATGAACACCTGATATCAGAGTGAAGCAGCAGGTCAAAGAGTTGAGACTCTGGCCGTGCTGACAGGACCGAGTCTGAGCCAACACACAACATGACCCCGAGGGTTGGGACCAGCTGGAAGGAGCGGAGCATTTCACTCCCTCACTTAAGATATCAGGTGGTCTCTTCTGTGCTGCATCGGTCTGTTGCCATGTCGCAGAAAACAGATTTAACCCTCATTTGGTATAGTGGGCGCACATATGCAGAGGCTTGTTCCTCGACATAGAAGGTCCAGGGTTCGAAGCCGACCTGTGACGGTTTTCCTGCATGCCCCCCCCCCCCCCCCCCTCCTCTTTCATATCTCTCTGCTTTCCTGTCCAATAAAGGCAGAAATGCCCAAAATATTTTTTTTTTAAAAAGCGTAAAAAATTACAAAAACACCGGAAATAAGTGTCAAAAACTTTGGCAATAAAAATGTTGAAAAAAAACCATCATAAAAAAGATTTTTTTTTTTTTAAAAAAAGCTACAAAACATTGAGATAGGGACAACAAAAGTGTTTTTTTCATGGTCGAGGGAAAGACAACACAATGGTTAAAGTCAAGGGACAAGAAGAGTCAAAAACAATTATTGAAATACTTGCCAACCGTGAAACCTAAAAAAATAGGGAGGCTTTCGAAACCAAAGCTGGGATCTGAAGGTCTTCCCCCTCAACAAAAAGTGAGATACTTTCAGATACTTTGCTTCCTGCATTCAGGTGACTCTTAAATAATTAAAATATCAAAATAACAAGCACACTACAACTGCATTTTTATGTTTAATACTTTGAATTTGGTTTAGTTTTTGGTCCAAATCTCCATTGTGGGTTTACGGATTGGTGACGTACGAAATCAAACAGCCCGGCCTAGAATCGTTTGGATCTCAGATATCAGAGAAGTGCACAGACAAGATGGGGATGTTAAAACACCTGTGGTGTCAAACTTTGCACAGATACACGTCAGTACAGTCATTGTCAGACATTTTAGGGGACATAAACTGAATAAAAAACACATTTTAAGTGCAGGAGGACTTTAAGTAAAACATTGAATGCGGGATGGAGTATTTTTACTTTGAAGAATTTCAATACTTCTTGGCCCTCTACTGTAATGTATTATGTGAACAGGGGTTTCACCCTGCACCTGTTATATAACAACTGACGCACACACAGCTGCAGTCATGCAAACACACCTCTATATGTCTTTAATCTGAAGTTCCAACCTTCACCCTTCCCCCGAATTTGACCCTAAATATAAACCTTTTCCTAATCAGGGATGGAAAGCTGTCGTCCGAGGGGGGGGGACCAGGTCCAGTCCTGGGGGGGGGGGGGGGGGGGGACGCAGGGACCCTATCAGCTGAAATTAAAACAAACCTCCCCTCACACACGTACACACTTGACACTTTAACCCGTCTTGCATTGCGATGCATTTGGACCACAGAACCCTGAACACAGCTGCTGCTGTTACTGATCCTTCTTCCTGCTCTCAACTCTTCCTAATCTTAGTTTAGCATGCTAGCATGCAAAGTGTTTTATGACTTCAGGTACCCCAGCGCAGGATAGGGCCTTAGCTGTTCTTTAGGGACTTTCCTCCCCGGAAAAACGCTTCTAGAAGTCGTTTGTTCAATTACGACACATGACGGGAGCAAAGCAGGAAGTAAGGCGCTCTTACACATCCTGCCACGCCCTGCTGTGCCCTGCTACACCCTGTAGCTCTCTGCAGTGCCCTGCAACACCATTAACTACTACAACTACTATTTCTAGTCATTATCTTTGTTGTGACTTATTGCCATTGTCCATCAAACCCCCAACCGGCCCCGTCAGACACCACCTACCAAGAGCCTGGGTCTGTCCCGTCAGACACCGCCTACCAAGAGCCTGGGTCTGTCCCGTCAGACACCGCCTACCAAGAGCCTGGGTCTGTCCCGTCAGACACCGCCTACCAAGAGCCTGGGTCTGTCCCGTCAGACACCACCTACCAAGAGCCTGGGTCTGTCCCGTCAGACACCGCCTACCAAGAGCCTGGGTCTGTCCCGTCAGACACCGCCTACCAAGAGCCTGGGTCTGTCCCGTCAGACACCGCCTACCAAGAGCCTGGGTCTGGCCCAGGTTTCTTCCTAAAGGGAGTTTTTCCTTGCCACTGTCACATTTACGCACTTATGCATGCTCTTGGGGGAATCACTGGAATTGTTGGGTCTTTGTAAATTATAGAATGTGGTCTAGACCTACTCTATCTATAAAGTGTCCTGAGATAACTCTTGTTATGATTTTATACTATAAATAAAATTTAATTGAAATTGAATTCTACTCATAAGAGCGCCTGTCAAGACACGATGTGAGTTGTGCATGTGCAGAACGGCCGACGTCTTTGACAGCTAGCTACGGAAACACACCTTGGACGAAGTGCGAAAACTAAATACTTTCGCACAGGAAAAGTGTTCCAAAATCTTTTTACTAAACTTAACTGTCGTGGCCGAATGCTGTCTTTTTCTGGCTAAACTCAACTGCAACAGCCCCTGAGAGGACCGTCACCTGGCGGTGCCTGTAGCCGTCTCACACAGTCACATTTTGGTGACTACCAACATGTGCCAGCCCAGGTCAGACATAGACAGACAGATTAGACACAATTTTGCCAGCAGCACACATAGGCCTACTGCTTACAACATAATGGGGTATCTCAGTTAATATTCATGAATTCCCTTGGTATGTAGCCTACATAATTAAGAAGTTTCATGTGGGACTAATTTTATTTTTCAGAATTAAAGCATTCTTTTGGAAAATGCACCCACTGAACTTGTGAAAAACTTTGTCAAAAGGTATTTTTCATTGCATGGCACTAAACGAATTATTTGGAACTGCTGCCACAGGCTTGAACTAAAGTTATGGTAACAGTTTACAGTAAGGGTAGCCTACATGAATTATAATATAATAATAAATACAAATATAATTCATGATTTGTGCATTCCTTTATATCTTATGAATCATCAGGAATTGACATGAGTTCATAGCCTCTCATTCATCTCATGCATGAACAACACATCAACATCATTATACACAAGTTGTGTTCAAATCTGAATTTGCGTACGTCGCCAAATTCATTTCCTTGTTTCTCATATGAAGATGAGACGTGTGTGACTCGAACATCTCACATTTACCAACAAAACGTACAGCGAAAGACATTTCAGACCGTCCTGCCAACCTGTATACATTTTAACATCAATGTACGCTGTAACGTTTTTTCACTCTAAAGTCGATGAAAGCTGCTCCTGTTTCAATCCTGTCAGCTCTCTGCAGCAGGGGGGGCTGTTGCTCAGTTCCCTCTGCGACTAGCGCACGAACGCGCGCACACACACACACACACACACACACACACACACACACACACACACACACACACACACACACACACACACACACACACACACACACACACACACACACACACACACACACACACACGATGCAGGAAAAACCGGAGATGAGACAACACAATGACCTAAATTGAGGACAGCTCCCGCAAAATCAGGAATTTTGGGCCGCAACAATCTCAAAAAAAGGCCGCGAAATTCTGGAGGGACTGGTTAAAACGAGACAGATAAGAAGAGGCATTGCAACAATGTTTACGAATATACATTGTAACGCTAGCTGCACAGATTATGCAGACGCAGACTGCTACGATTGACTGACACATACACATATTGTTAAAACCATACGCTGGACGCTTTATTAGTTTTTCGACATGGGTTTAGTTAATGGTCTATAATAAGACCACGTCGGCTAATCGCTGACAACCGGGACAATTTCATAGTGGTTGGTGTAAACCGGGACATTTTAGGGTCCTGACAGGCTTTTGTCGGGACTCGGGACATGCAACTGAAAATCGGGACTGTGCTGGTCAAACTGGGACGTCTGGTCACCCTAGTGGTCACCCTAGTCTGATTTGAACCCAAACTACCATCTTTTTATCAACTTAAATCAGTAGTTTTGAAAAACCGTGTCTGTTACGTTCCCTTCTAGGAGAACAGTGTTCAAACTCTTGGTTCTCCTAAGTTTGAACTCAGGTTCAAGTTAAAACTTGCGTTCTCGAAAGTTTTAACTCTCGTTTCTCGATAGTTTGAACTCACGTTTCACGAAAGTTTTAACTCTCGTTTCTCGATAGTTTGAACTCACGTTTTGAAAGTTGTAAGGTTTAGTAAATGCATCTTTGTTTGGTTCGTTCTGGTCGAGGTTTACACAGAACTTTACTCGGGAGAATCGGTTGCTTCTGTTCGTTATTTTTAGCGTTGATTCACCTTGAAGGTAAGCTTCAGTTAACTATAGCATGGAAAGATACATTTCCATTGTCTGTAAATAATACTTTTACATGCTGAAGCAAATCAATTGCTTTGTTTTCATCCCCACGGTCTTGGTTTCCTTTCTGAAGTGACGTACCCAATCAAACAGCCCGCCTGGGAAACGTTTAAATCTCAGATTTCAGAGAAGTGCACGGACATCTCCCCTGTCAGGATAGTAGAGTTGGGTACCTTTCGCATCTGAACCAATATCAGTACCGATACCGGTATCTGAAATTCGGTTCCCGGTACCAAACGTAAGGTGACCAGATTTCTGAGACAAAATCCGGGGACATTTTCATATACCTCCAAAAAAGGTAATTTTTTATCTTTGTAAAACTTAAAACGGGGACACTGCCCCAGGGGTCACTAGACCTAGAGCTGCACTGGGGCACAAGCATGGGCATGCTCCCCTGTAAGAAAATGTTGTCTATTTTAACGTATAAATGAATCAATCTGGTGCACTTTGAAAAGAAATTCAGAGGTTAGACTTGATTATTCTTATCTATGGATGGACATATTTGTGCTGTAGCATGAACTATTTTGCACTTCAGAATTTTAACCATGCACACACAGGTGGAATAGTTTTGTCTTCATGTTTTTACATTGTCACTAGGAAACATACCAGTATAAATATATATATATATATATATATATATATATATATATATATATATATATATATATATATATATATATATATATATGGGATTGTCTGGAATCTGGCAATATAGACATTATGGCGGGATTATGGTAGATTTTGGTTGAGGTGGTTGTGCCAGACTCACGCCTTTGGCTGAGTCTCTATCTGTCAGAGGGAGAGCAGGTGTGTGGTTGAGAAGTTGGTAATTTCATGGCACAGATTAACACTTTTACATGCACTATATCCGTGTCACATTCTCATTAGGGGCTGAGCCCCCCTAAAGGTCTGAACCTAGAATCGCCCCTGCTGCTACTTCATACTTGTACTCCACTACACCTCAGAGGGAAATGTTGTAATGTTTACTGCACTATATTTATCTGACAGCTTTTGCTTTATTGCTTCACGCTGGGCTTGTTTCTGCAACAGCTCATTGAGTATCACATACAATTAAAGCTATTGAGGACACATTTTCCTTTGACATTGGTCCAGTATTAAACAAGATCGCTGCAGTCGGCAACAGTGAAACAAGCTACAATGTTAGTTAATAGGAATTCAATTGGACAGTTTGTATTTACGTTCATAAAAGTGCTCGTTTTGCCGCTGACAGGCTCAGATTATTCTAAGTGTCTAAGGTCGATCTTTCTGTTAGAGTAACACCCTTTTTTAAAGATAAAAAGTCTGCGAAATTGCGTTCGCTACACCCACTAGACTCCATTTAAATAACCAGTAATTTTAGCATCGTAAAATATGGACATTCTAGAGCATCTCTGAGCAGCGCTTGCTCTGGCTTGAGCTTGCGCGTGTAGCGAGTCAGCGCGACTATACGTTTGGTCAATGTTTTCTTTCTTTCGTTCCAGTTTCGGGTCTGTCAGTCACAGTGAAAACCGGGGACATTTCCATGGACAGGTCACCGAAACCGGGGACTGTCACGGGAAACCAGGGACGTCTGGTCACCCTAACCCAACAGTACTTTCCCTCTGTAATTACAAAAAAATAATTTCAATTGTAAAAAATAATTCCAAACCTATTTACTCTTGTATTTGTAGATTTGTTTTATTTTCATCATGACCGTTTTTAATTGCTCTTTAATGTTTCATGTAAAGCACTTTGAGTTGCCTTGTTGCTGAAAGCTGCTGTAGAGATGAAGTTGCCTTGTTGCTGAAAGCTGCTGTAGAGATAAAGTTGCCTTGTTGCTGAAAGCTGCTGTAGAGATAAAGTTGCCTTGTTGCTGAAAGCTGCTGTAGAGATAAAGTTGCCTTGTTGCTGAAAGCTGCTGTAGAGATAAAGTTGCCTTGTTGCTGAAAGCTGCTGTAGAGATGAAGTTGCCTTGTTGCTGAAAGCTGCTGTAGAGATAAAGTTGCCTTGTTGCTGAAAGCTGCTGTAGAGATAAAGTTGCCTTGTTGCTGAAAGCTGCTGTAGAGATGAAGTTGCCTTGTTGCTGAAAGCTGCTGTAGAGATGAAGTTGCCTTGTTGTTGAAAGCTGCTGTAGAGATGAAGTTGCCTTGTTGCTGAAAGCTGCTGTAGAGATAAAGTTGCCTTGTTGCTGAAAGCTGCTGTAGAGATGAAGTTGCCTTGTTGCTGAAAGCTGCTGTAGAGATAAAGTTGCCTTGTTGCTGAAAGCTGCTGTAGAAATAAAGTTGCCTTGCCTTACAACCTCAGCCTGTCAGTCAGTCCCCAGGGCACAGAAACCACTGTTGTGCCCGTTTGTCTCACAGTAAGTGTAACGTCAACAGCACCGCAACTGCTTTCACCTCTCCATTAATATATCACAGCAAACGCTTTCTGCATGAAGTTTTTAAAAACTCTAACCCCACTTGAAATCACTTTATCGGCATCTCCGTGACTCACCGTGACTGTGACAGAACTGCAGAGCCGACGGAGTTTCACCGTCAGCACCTCTGTGCGTGTGTGTCGGAGCTCCGCTCTCTGTCAACATGCAGAGAGGACAGATGAGCTTGCGCTTATGCGTTCTCAGGTACCGAAATTTGGCACAGTTTGATTTTACGTGAACCAGTACTCTGTAATACCAACGTGATTTGGTCGGTACCGGTTAAAGTACAGGGTACGGTAGCCAACCCTACAGGATAGGGATGTGAAAGCACCTGTCGTGTCAAACTTTGCACAGATACACATCAATGTTAAATTCCTTACAACAATTTCTGACATTTTAGGGAACAAAAACTGAAGAAAAACACATTGTGAGTGCAGGAGGACTTTAAGTACTACAAGTAAAAAGAAAACATTGAATACAGGCCTTGTGATGGAGTATTTTTACTTTTAAAAATTTCAAAACTTCTCACCCTCTACTGTAATCTATTATGTAAGTGGGGGTCTCATCCTGCACCTGTTATAGAACAACTGAAACACACACACACACACACACAGAGAATTGTTTATTTTTTTATTATGTGTACATCTGCTGTCAGCTTGTGTTGGAATGTTAGAACTTCCTTTAGATCCTTTGATGACAGGCCGTGCTTTGATCGGTGATGTCACAAAGGTCCTTCAAAACCTCCATATACCGATCATAGCCTTTCAATGTCATTATACATGGAATCATCCAGAGAGGTGTTCTAAGTTCACTGACAATAGAAAGGAGGAAATCTCACGAAATATCAATTCACTCACACTAAGCACATTTAAACATCTCTGTGTTATTGTTCTGAGAGTCAAATACAGAACCTTTAAACAGACGGAGTGCAGAAACCATGGAGCTGCAGGACAATAACCTCAACTTTCTCCAGTTTAGGATAGAGGAGCTCACGTCCAAAGTTAGAAAACAAGAGCTGCGCTTTACTAAAGTCAGTCAGACTAACTTTATGCAAATAGACTCTCTAGAGACCAAAGTCAAGGCTCTGAAGAAAGAGGTGAAAACTCACAAGGAGAAGGCGCAGGAGTGGAAAACCCAGCTCTGGTTGAGTCGAGATGAAGTCAAGAACCTCAGCCTCGATAAGGCCGAGCTGATGCAAACATTTCAGGGATTGACAGCGAAAAAAAAACAAACCGAGTCAGAACTCCGACAGCAGAAATGTGACAGCGAGACAAACGCCAGGAACACCATCGAAGAACTGACAGCCAATCATGAGTCTGAAATATCGAGAGTGCAAGCGGAGCATGACGAGAGGCTGGCGGAGGCGAAGGCGACGTACCAACAACAAACGGAGAAGCTAAGGATCGCCGAAGAGCAAGCAGAAAAACAAGCCGCAGAGTTGAAAGAGCTTCGAGCTACGCTGCCCCGAGTGGAGACGGAGTACAAAGACAGAGTGGAGGACCTACGCAAACAGCTCCAAGAAAGAGACAAAGTCATCGCTACGGAAAACATATTAAAGAAAGACACCCGACTCAACGAATTAGTGAAGCAGAAAGAACTGGAGATGCACATTGAAAAGCTGAAGAAGATAATCAACAGTCTGAAGAACAAAGAAGATCTTACCGAGAAGGTTTCTGTGTTAGAGAGTACGATCCAAGAGAGACAAAATGTAATCGGGAAGAAAAATCTGGAGATGTCTCGTTTGATGAAGGACAATAAGCAACTGCAACAGGATTGGGCTAAAGAGAAGGACAACAACGCTGTTCTGCTTGTCAAATTAAACGAAGTGAAGGACAACCTCAACGATGTCGAGGACGATCTGAGAACGACGCAGTCGGAGCTCAAAGAAGCGACGGAGAAGCTGAACAAGACCCTCCGAGAGAACGCCGACCTGGGTGAAACCATCGCACATCTGAACTACAAAGTGATGAAGTGTGAGCCGGACCTGATCAAGGAGAGAGAGAAGAACAGGAACCTGATCACCTACGTGATGCGCTTCAAGGCCGATCTGCAGGCATGCATGGATTTCACCTCCGAACCCAAGACTTTCATACGTAAAGTCTTTGACGTCAAAAGACACTACATCGACAACGATACCAAAGTGCAGATGGATGGAAACACTGAGACCGGGCTCAGAAAAACCATCGCTGTTAAAGATCAACTGATCAACAGTTACAGAAGGTGCTACCAGAACTCCTCCAGGGCGCAGAAACGTTGCCAAGATTTGAGTTTTAGGAGAGAGGTGAGAAGCAACCGGGACCAAAGTTCCCTCATCAGACTGATCAACGACATGACCATGGAGCTGCACCATTTGAAAGCAGAACTCAAAGACACAACTCTGCTTCTTGAGATGGCAAAAAGGCCACGACTGCAGCAAGTCAAGTCGTGGATACAGAGAAACGTCCTGCAAACGCTCAAGGTCGCCTCAAACGACGCAGAGGAGCCGCCGTCCTGTCTCCCGAGGGACAATGCCACATCATCTGTGCGTCCCTGTGCAGACGACACAACATCCTCATCCTCACAGCCACATCCTCATCCAGAGGACGGGATCATTCACGTGAAGCCATTTGTGGAACGTGATCTCCCGACAGTTGGCGTCTAAGACCCCCCCTTTACATTGTGCACCGTCTCGTTCCACCTTGACCCGTGACACCTCGGAGAAAAGCAGTGCTGTGTCACCACCTCACTGCGGTGATAAAGTTCAAATAAAATGAACTTCAGATCAAGTTCTGTTCTTGTATCTGATACATCATGTACGATTTCAATATCTGAAACCTTCAAAGAGACACGCACACACACAGAGTCACACACACGTAGACTGGGGGAGTAACAAGAGTGAAGGAGGTTTGTGCAGCAAATGAAAGTCAAAACGAGAGTTGTTGTCCAGAGGTTTTATTTCAGTGCGTGTAGTGGGACAGCAGAGGGAGCATCAGTCTGGAGGAGACGAAGCCAGCTTAAATCCTTTAATCTGTTCCTTTCAATCATTTCGGAACAGGGTTATTATCGTAAAGCTAAAATAAGCAGTGAAAAGAAAGTTCTCGAAAGTTCAAACTCGCATTCTCTAAAGTAGCAACTTGCGTTGTCAAAAGTTTAAACTTTAGTTTGTCGGAAAAACAATACACATTAACATTGTCTTTTGTCCTCCTTACAATCTCAAAACTTATACTAACACGTATCGTCCATAGTTTTTCCTGAATATTTGGTAATACGACAGCCCCCCCCCAGGCCCGCCTCCTCGCAGACCTCTGCTCCAATCAAATCGTCTGTCTGGCGTTCACAGAAATACGGACTAGCGATGTAAACAACCACTTCTGTACAAAAAAAAACAAACAACCCCAAGCTTTATATAGAAAACAACCAAACAATAAAACGGAACTCATATTTAACTGTACAATTCATAAAGTCATAAAATCATCGTTATTATTTTCTCTCTGTCATCACTGTACACTCTCTTACAAATAAAAAACATCGAATCAAATATTTCTCCTTGAGTTGGCATCTCTCTCTCTCACATAAAATAGAGTCTCCGTTAGTATTTGCCTATTTACAGGGTTGCAATATGTACACATTTTAAATTTCTCTGCGTTTTCATGCTGACGCTCACAGCGGACGGCCTCGACCCAAGAGACCGCCCGCGTCCAAAAAATTATGGATCCCAGCGGAATTACAGGCAGAAGCTGTGAACGGTCGGAAAAAAAAAACTGGAAAATGTATATAAATGTATTTATTCAGTTCAGGATTCAGGTAAAACGTTAGTGTTTTTTTGTATCTGTTTCAGCCCAGAACTACGGTGGGATCTATAAAGACGCGCCCGACACCCAGGAAGTGGTCCTGAGACAGCCACCGGCAGACTAGTGATGATGTCATCTTCGCTGGGTGTCGCACTTTGTACCCGACCAGACACGTTCTCACTCCCATCGCGTTAGGAAACGACGCTTGGTCAGGGGCCTCTGGCGTTTGTTATTGACACAAAAAGTCTCCTTTAGCGTCATATTTAGACGCGCTTAGTCGGGAAGAACGGGACAGTTGGGTTTAGGTAAAGAAGAACGGGACAGTTGGGTTTAGGTAAAGAAGAACGGGACAGTTGGGTTTAGGTAAAGAAGAACGGGACAGTTGGGTTTAGGAAAAGAAGAACGGGACAGTTGGGTTTAGGTAAAGAAGAACGGGACAGTTGAGTTTAGGTAAAGAAGAACGGGACAGTTGAGTTTAGGAAAAGAAGAACGGGACAGTTGGGTTTAGGAAAAGAAGAACGGGACAGTTGGGTTTAGGAAAAGAAGAACGGGACAGTTGGGTTTAGGTAAAGAAGAACGGGACAGTTGGGTTTAGGTAAAGAAGAACGGGACAGTTGGGTTTAGGTAAAGAAGAACGGGACGGTTGGGTTTAGGTAAAGAAGAACGGGACGGTTGGGTTTAGGGAAAGAAGAACGGGACGGTTGGGTTTAGGGAAAGAAGAACGGGACGGTTGGGTTTAGGGAAAGAAGAACGGGACGGTTGGGTTTAGGGAAAGAAGAACGGGACGGTTGGGTTTAGGGAAAGAAGAACGGGACGGTTGGGTTTAGGGAAAGAAGAACGGGACGGTTGGGTTTAGGGAAAGAAGAACGGGACAGTTGGGTTTAGGTAAAGAAGAACGGGACAGTTGGGTTTAGGTAAAGAAGAACGGGACAGTTGGGTTTAGGAAAAGAAGAAAGCGACGGTTGGGTTTAGGAAACGTGACACACGGGACATGATCCCCGGTCTACTGGGTGAAAGTCCTGTGTTTGACCCATCCACCATCCCAACCATCCTCCCTAGGCGGAATTTCGGGCTTTCATACTACTCTCTACGCTGAGAGACACAGACCAAGCGTCCGAGTTCAGAGTGAGAATGGGTTGGAATGACAAAGTCTCAACTGCCGCCAGAGCTGAGCACAGAGAACACTTCAACACATTTTTAGATAATTTATACAAACATGTGAACCGTCCTGACGCACTGAAGAGTTTCATCCAAACGTGAATTCTCAAAGTCGGGTGTAATGGAGGGGGGGGCTTACATTATCTTTGGATAAAAGGGTCTGTTAATGTAAGAGGCCGAAGTCTTCCTGCATGTTTTGCTTTAAACATCTCTTCGTACTTCAATGTCAATTTAAAATATTACAACATTTAGTCGTTAAATGACAGTAAAATGTAGGTTGTGACTTAAGGCCTTTCCACACTGGGAGCGTTCCGAATAAATGGCACAACAATGAAAAAAAATGTCACCTGGAACAACGCATTCCCACCAATGGGTTCGTATGATATCGTACGAAAACTTTGTACGGTCATATTACGGTTGAGTTTAGCCGACAAAAAGTGAGCATCATGCGGCACCAAAACGACTAGTTAAAGGTGTAACATGTAATAAACCAATCAGAGATCATCTCCCATTCCCTTTTAAAGCCAGGTGCGTTTGGACCTTGGAGCATTGCTGTTATGATGGAGGATTTGCACCGTAATATTTTTATTTGCAATCTTCTGCGTGTGTGTGTGTGTGTGCTGCTGAGCGTCCCTGTGTGTGTAACAAGCATAGTGTGCGCGCTGTGCACGAGCCTAGGAGCATTTTACTAATGTGCTGTTAAAATAACAATGAAATGCTGCATTTTTTACTTTAGACCAGGTTTTTGTTGGTCAATGGTGCGATCACTTTCCGCTGCCTCAAGATAGCAAAACACCTGAACACACCTCCCTGTAAGACCAGCACGCCCATGGGCCACAGATGGGCCCAGGTGCATTTGCTGTTTAAAAGACGTGGGCGCTGGACGGGAAACTGACAAATGGGTTGGTCTTAAACTAGTAAAGACACTTGGGTCGGGCTTTGCGCTGCGCAAAGGTGCAAGACAGGGCCCACAGACACAGCAAAGTAAATAAACTGAGAATTTTAACTTTTCCTTTTTTTCCCTTTATCTGATTTCATGGGTTTTAATTTGTTTCAACTTTGTAAATCTTGTAATATTTATATTTCACCACATCTATGTATATATGTATATTTATGTGTATATTTTATGCTTGTATACATACATCGTGACCAAAAATAATAATAATAATAATAATAATAATAATAATAATAATAATAATAATAATAATAATAATAATAATAATAATAGGTATCAGGATGAGACTCTTCAGCGCGCTGAAACAAAAATAAATTAAAAACCAAAGAAATGTTTGGCGTGTTCAGGCTGGGCTCGGACCCGGCAGCAAACACAGCAGATACAATTTAAAAAAAAAACTCTGTAGGTTTCTATTATTACAGTAAATATATGACTGAAGTGTAATCAGCTGTACACAAACACAGAACCAATCCATTGTAACACAACTGGACTCAACTGAACCAAACTCTACTGATAAAGAAAAAAAACCAAGAAGAAAGAGTGAACGAAACCTCTCCGTCGCGTCTCTGAGCCCTGAGGTTTGGCAAAGTGCTTCGTTGCTGCGATAGGTCGACCGGCTTCGCTTCCTGTCGCTCCGTTATTGCGTCGGACCTCCCCCCCGCGCGGCCGACCAAACCGACCAATGGCAGGGCAGCTCTGTGTCTGTGTGTGTGATTTCAGGGCTGATCGGGTCCTTCTTTTCCTTGCAGCCGATTGGTCGTTCAGATGGGACGGCAATTAGATCCCAAGCGCTGAGAAGAAAAAAAACTAACTACTTTCGTACGTTTTGTTATTCATCTCTGGAGTGTGACGTTGTCCCGTAAACACAGCTGATTGGCTGCCAAGTGATGACCAGTTCAATCTTTTCAGTGACTTTCTTAAAAGGACCATACCGGTGTTTGCCTTCCTGCACGTTTTAGCCCATTTACTCCAACTCTTATGAACTTTTTAGCCCATTTATGTCAACTCGCCTGCAATTTAAGCCCAATTATTCCAACTCTCACTTTCCAAAAAGTGTTTTTTTTTTTTTTAGAAAATGTTCTGACATCTTCCAGACAGCCAGTTGTTCCAGTTTCATCCCAACACATTATCAGAAAAGCCTCCGATACTGCCTAAAGCGTTGGTATCGTTATCGGCGAGTCTATGCGATGATCCGATACCATGCCATTTGGACCCAAAAAAAACTACTTTAAAAGCAGTTGATGTTTATGTCTTTTTCCGTAATGATTGACTGAGGGCCGCAGATTCCACTCGGACCTGCTGATGTATACGGCGATAACGATAGAGCTCTGATAATTTCATAACATCAGTCTGTCCTGCATGTGGATTTTTGTAATAATTAACCAACAAGCAAGGCCGTCTGGAAGGAACCAAACCATACTGGAAAATATAAACACGGTGTTGTGGTTTGGCAGCGGGAACATGATTTGTAGTAAACTAGTTAAAACACAGCGGTATGGCCCTTTAAAGTGAGTGAGAAGTGAGCTCTCCAAGCGTCCCGTTGGACCACAAAACATGTTTTAACTGATGACATTGTGTCATCAAAAGTCTGAAAAAAAAAAAGCAGAAAAGAGCCGAAGAGTTGGCCAACGTCTGAGATTCCCGTTCGGTAGAAAACCAGCATCTACACACACACACATACCCACACACACACAAGGCGAGGAAAACATCCACACCGTCCTCCACGTACACGTTACACACGTCCCAAAGTGTCCGCGATTCGGTCACAGATGTCAGTGAACACATCGGGACTGTTTGGGGTTAGTAACAACGCAGCATTATGGAACAAAACTCCAAAATGTAATACAACTTCAACACGTAACACCTGATATTCTGCTGCGTTTTGTAATACAATACCCTGAATGCAACATGTTATACATTTCTCCGTTCTTCCAAAATTCCAAAATGTTCCTCGTGTTGCGTGTACGTACGATAAGATAAGACGAGCAATCTAAATATTTTATGAAATAGGCTGTATCACGTGTGTCAAACTCGAGGCCCGCGGGCCAAACCCGGCCCCTTGCAGATTTTGATCCGGCCCGCATATCAATTAAGGATCACAATACATTTTGGCCCACCTAGTTTTTGTCGCTTTTTTAAAGTTTTTTTGTTCTCACACTTTTTCAAACATTTTAGTCACTTTTTCCAAAGTTTTTGTCGCTTTTTTTCAGATTTTTTCCCCCCTCATTGTTGTCACTCCCCCCCCCCCCCCCCCCAAAAAATTCTCACTTTGTCCAACATTTTTGTTGCTTTTTTCCGACATTTCTGGGCTTTTTTTCCCCATGATGGCTGAGAAACTTTTATCTGACTTTTTTAGGTCTTTATGGCGACCAAACCGTACGTGAGAAGGATATATAAGTCATGCAATCATACAGTCAAAGATGTTATGGTTTTGCGATTAAATTAAAAAGAAACTAAACGTGTCTGTCTCTGGATGTGATCCTTTCGGAGCGACGTTGATATGGACACTCCTGGGTTATATATTCATTACTTTTTGGACTTTTTCTTTAAATGACTTTCAAAGCCAGAAGAGGAAAAAAAACATTTTCCATTTTTGTTATTACATTTTCTTAAAAAAGTGCCAGTATTTGCATTTTGTAAGTGCCGCTGCGTTATGTAATTTATTACACAATGCAGAGAAATGTATAACATTTTGCGTTCAGGGCTTTAAGCACATAACGCGGTGTGGGTGTTATCACATAATGAAGTGAAAAAGTATTTTTTTTTTATTACATAATACGGCGTTTGAATCCTGCAGGAATCAGAACCAGTTCCTGTCAGCTCTGTGTGAAGAAAACAGATCCGAAGTCAGCCCTTGAGCGCGGATGTAAAACCAGAACTGCCGGTCCAGTTACGGCTCCACGACGCGGTTCCGCCGTGTCCTTTAGTTCAAAGTTAAAGCGTTCCGATCTTGATGGGAAAAATTTAATTCAGTCCTGAAATACAGACGGCAGATTTCTGAGCAGAAAAGTATCGCGTGTAAACTTGAGTTGTGACGTTTTTTGAAAACGTCTCAATTTGAAGCGATTCCAACCGGCGATTGAACCGGTTTTTAGAGCTCCTTAAATTACTTTGTTTTGGGTTTGTTCCTGCAGAGGGCTAGCGTCCTGTGTCCTTACGTCCTCCGAGAAAAGATCCCGGATAAGGAAATGCTCCGTTGCAAGACGGGAATCCAGAGTTTTGCTCCGTTTGGCGATTAAAGAAGCGCTCGTCTGCCAGCGTTATGACATCCTCGGCAACCGGCAACCATCAAGCTTGAAAGCTTGATGGTTGCCTCCTTGTGAACGCTGTCGTTCGGCGATGTTAACGTGATGGCTTTGTTCGTTTGTTCTCGTTACAGATTTTGGGTGTAACTGTTGTTCCTAACCGGCCTCCTAACAGGGCGTCGGATCGACCGGTCGTTGTTTAGACGCACAGAGTTTTGAGGCTACTTCGGGTGTCGATATGGCGTCCAAAAGTGACCCATGACACCCGTCTCCGTGTAGACCCGTGGGGATGTCAGCGTGCATCCTTTACGCGAATACCGTCTTGATCCAGACGATAAAAACAACAGCTGTGTTTGGAAAAAAATGACGTTTTGGGAAAATACAAAACACTCAAAGACTGCTGGGAACATTTCCCAAAAGAGAAGAGAAAGAAGAGACGGTCCTTATACTCCAAGCTTTTTTTTCTGGTAAAAGAGAAAACGTTAGAAAGCATGAGAGCAGGATGTAAAGTCCCACGTTTGTCCCGTCCTTTTGTCTTATATATTCAGGTCCGATACGGTATCGTTTCCTGTGATGTGGTGGTTGATGATTGATTCAGAGGTCAGTCAGGTGTCCGTCAGATTGTCTCAGTCTGATTGGTCAGCAGCCAGGGGAGAGGGAGGGGGAGACAAGGTGCAGAAGGTGGTTTTGTTTAAACCGGGACACAGGTGCCAGGGTTTAGGGACGGGCCAGCGGCAGTTTAGGCTAGTGAGCCGGCAGTCCAGATGTGTAAGGAAAAGTTAGAGATAATAACAATAAAACAACAAAAACCTAAAAAACAATTAAATAATAATAATAATAATAATAAGCGCCAAAAACAAGTAAAAAAAAAGCAGAACAAACACGACTTTCACCCAGGAGACCGGGGATCGATACGGCGTAGACATACACGCGGATAGCTCAAAATGCGTACAGATAACGCGCCACTTGGCTTAAGAAAGTGGGCGTGTGTGTTTATGCAAAGTCATGATGTCACGTTGGACTGGATCACAAATAGGGTTGGGTACCGTTTGGATTTTTACGATTCCGATGCCGAACCCGGGAACGATTCCGATTCCTAAACAGATTCTTGAAAAACTGAAAAATTACATCATTAGAGTTTATAGTTTTGTTTTGTTTTTTAAATTGAAAATTACGTTTAAAGTACTTAAATGTATAATAAGTAAACCTAAGTCACCTAACACACAACTACAATGTGATTTTTTTTACGTCCGTTTCGGAGCGACAGAGGGAAAATACTTCAGTCGACACGTTAAGTGGAACCGGAATGAGGAACCGAAATTTTGCGTTCTAATCCGGTTCGATTCCTACCGGTTGCGTAGGAACCGGTTCCATAGTGGACCCTAGTCGCAAACTGAAACAAACTTTTTAGGTCCCGGTCCAATTTTGATGAACTCTCGCCGCGCGTTTCTGGCGGCGTTCGGACCGGCTGACGGAGAGGAAGGAAGAGAGGGAGGAAAAGGAAGAGGAAGTGGAGAAGGAAATGAAAACTCGAGTGGCGGATGAAGAATAAGAAGAAGTTCCATCTCTCCGCTGATCAAAAAACGTCTTAGTTTCTTGAAGATGAAGATATTTCCGTCTCCTTCTCCCTGAACCTGCCTCCATCGTTTGCACCTTTGCTTTATTGTTTCTGGAACAAAAGCCTCTGCCTCCTCCTCCTCTTCTCTCCATTTTCAGTCTCTTTTTCTCTCACTCTCGCCCCCTCCCGTCCGTCTCGTCTTTTCGTCTCGCCCGGTCCTGTCCCGTGCGTCCCTCTTTGTGTCTCCCCCCGTCCCGTGCGTCCCTCTATGTGTCTTTGGGCTCCAGTTTGCAGGACATGTCGAACAGCAGGTTCTGGTTGTCGATCACCTGCAGCTGCCGGACGTACGCCTTCGTCTGCAGGTGGGATGGGGACGTCTCCGTATCCATGGCTACCGGGGGGACATGGGAGAGAGAACGGAAAGGACAAATGAGTTACAAAACAACAGTTACAGATTTACAGACACTTGTGTTCGTTAAGATGAAATATGTCATTTTGGTCACTTAATCCTTCCTCCAGAGGTGGAACAAGTATTCAGATACTTTTACTGCAGTAAAGGTACTAATACCACACTGTGGAGATACTCCCCTACAAGTTAAAGTCTGACTTTTTTTTCCAGGAGAAATATAACTTTTTCCTTTTTTTTTTTTTTTTTTTTTTTAAGACACTTCGTGTCCCAGCCCAGAGAGGTGCAGAGACACAAAGTCTCCACCAGATGGAGACAAAGGCTATGTTCACACCGCAAGTCTTAATGCTTAATTAAGATTCTTTTTTTTTTTTTGCTCAGATCTGACTGATTTTAGTTTGGCTGTTCACAGACCTTTTAAAATGTGGCCTATAACAGATTCCAGTGTGACCTGTTTTCGGTTTCGAACTGACGCCCATGCGAAAAAGAACAACACCAATGACATCAGACGCAGCAAGCTGATGCAGTAAAAGTTAGGGAGGTTATGGAGGAAGGAAGCATTTTGGCTTTTATTTCAAAATGTTTGCACAATGGCAGCCGTAACATTAATGAGCATCCACTAATTAGGTCTAACAGCTCCCTCTCCCTCCATTGACTCGCTCCGTCACTGTTCTGTGTCTAGGGCTAACTCCCGCATAATTGTGACAAATGTCGATGTAGATTGACATAAAAGTCGCATCAAATCCACCTTGGTTGTTCACACTGCGGCCACAGTGAAGAAGAAAAAAAAAAAAAAAAATTCAGACCTGGGTCTGATTCAGCACCAAATATGGAAGTGGTCTAGATCTGATTTGAGTGTTCACACTACTTCTGAAGAAGTCTGACCTGGTCACTTGACCCCAAAACCAAATCAAATTTGGGCCACTTTTGCCTGCACAATAAAAGTATTTTTAAAGCTGTGTCCCCAAATCTATACGGCGTTCTCCGACTCCTTCCAACAGCACTCATACAAACACGATCATAGTCCTGCATTCAAAACCTCCCTCAAGTATTATCGGCTAACTGGAGCAGCTTGACAGTCTTCTTCCTGAAATAGGACTTCTTTTTGGGAAATATTCAGACTTTTTCTTGCAATATTCTATGTAATGTTTCTTAACCCTTGTGTTGTCTCCCCGTCAACCACGGGGGAAAAAAACACTTTTGTTGTCTCTATCTCAATGTTTCAGTCGCTTTCTTAAACGTTTATTTGACATTTTTGTGTTTTTTTTCCAACGTTTGGGTCACATTTTTCAACATTTTAAATCGCTTTTTCTGACTTTTTTTTTTAAATATTGATTTTTTTCCCTTGAATAATTACTTTTTTTTGCAATATTTAGACTTTTTTGTTGAAGTAACATTTTCTAAACAGATCTGATTTGACTTTTCTGGAAATGTTATCACTTTTTTAAATTTATTTTTTTTAAATAGGACGCAGAGCGAGGTCAAAGGTCAGCGGTGTGTTACCCAGCTGGCTGCTCCGGTACCGCCTGATGATCCGGACCATCTCCGCCACTTTATGCTGCAGGCAGAAGAGGAGAGGAAGAAAGAGAGAGAGAGAGAGAGAGAGAGAGAGAGAGAGAGAGAGAGAGAGAGAGAGAGATACAGAGAGAGAGAGAGATACAGAGAGAGAGAGAGATACAGAGAGAGAGAGAGAGAGAGAGAGAGAGAGAGAGATACAGAGAGAGAGAGAGAGAGAGAGATACAGAGAGAGAGAGAGAGAGAGAGAGATACAGAGAGAGAGAGAGAGAGAGAGATACAGAGAGAGAGAGAGAGAGAGAGAGAGATACAGAGAGAGAGAGAGAGAGAGATACAGAGAGAGAGAGAGATACAGAGAGAGAGAGAGAGAGATACAGAGAGAGAGAGAGAGATACAGAGAGAGAGAGATACAGAGAGAGACAGAGAGAGAGAGAGAGAGAGAGAGAGAGAGAGAGAGATACAGAGAGAGAGAGATACAGAGAGAGACAGAGAGAGAGAGATACAGAGAGAGAGAGAGAGAGATACAGAGAGAGAGAGAGAGAGAGAGAGAGACAGAGAGAGAGAGATACAGAGAGAGACAGAGAGAGAGAGATACAGAGAGAGAGAGAGAGAGATACAGACAGAGACAGAGAGAGAGAGATACAGAGAGAGAGAGAGAGAGAGAGAGAGATACAGAGAGAGAGAGATACAGAGAGAGACAGAGAGAGAGAGATACAGAGAGAGAGAGAGAGAGATACAGAGAGAGAGAGAGAGAGAGAGAGAGACAGAGAGAGAGAGATACAGAGAGAGACAGAGAGAGAGAGATACAGAGAGAGAGAGAGAGAGATACAGACAGAGACAGAGAGAGAGAGATACAGAGAGAGAGAGAGAGAGAGAGAGATACAGAGAGAGAGAGATACAGAGAGAGAGAGAGAGAGAGAGAGAGATACAGAGAGAGAGAGAGAGAGAGAGAGAGATACAGAGAGAGAGAGAGAGAGAGAGAGAGAGACAGAGAGAGAGAGAGAGAGAGAGAGAGAGAGAGAGAGAGAGAGAGAGAGAGAGAGAGAGAGAGAGAAGATAGTTATTTGACCTTTAAATGATGTTCCCATTCTCAGAGTTGACTGAACGTGAACGGACTCACCATCTTCTCAAAGTTGACCAGTTCTCCGTGAAACGTCTTGCAGCTCTCGTGGAGAAACGTCAAGTCTAAGGAAACAGGAAACTGAGCCGTTCATTCATCACTCCGTACCAAACTAACTCTTCCTCCACAGGACAGATTTATGGGTTCTCTGATCAGCCACACCGCCAATTCTTTCAGAATTAAAGACGAAAATAAATGAAAATGAAAAGAAAAAAACTGGAGCAAAGAGGAAAAGTGGCGATGAAGAGGAGTCTTTGAAGTGTGTTTGCGTGTGTGTGTGTGTCAGGTCAACAGTAACATGGAGCTGATTAGCCAGAAGTGCTAATTAGCGAGGCGGAGCTAACGTGTCCGCGGCAGCTTCACATCTGGTCCACAGCTGGAGGGAGAAAGACGCAGAAATGATGCCGAGATGAAGCCATGACCCAGATCAGGCAGTTTAGTCTCTGACTCCGTCCCAAGAGACAGAGACGGAGCCTCTGCATGGCGTCACTCTGGAAGCCCTGCCCACCGGAGGAAGCAGAGGGGAGTCGCTCACAAACGCATACAAACACCCTTCACTTTACCGGCAGCAGGAACAACGGAGAAGCTTGTTGTGTTATTGTTCTCTGTTAACTGGCTTTAAATCGTCTCGGCCCTCTCTTTTTCCTCGCAGCTGCACTCGTACGCTAAGCTATGGTACGTGTCCATATAGGGGATGTCCTGCACACACACACACACACACACACACACACACACACACACACACACACACACACACACACACACACACACACACACACACACACACACACACACACACACACACACACACACACACACACACACACACACACACACACACACACACACACACACACACACACACACACACCTTTGAGCAGCAGAGGTGTGAAGGGGATCAGCGGAGGTCTCAGGCTGGTGATCAGGTCTCTGTAGGACTTGTGGTTCCTGGACGGGTCCTGGAAGATCAGACCAGAACAAGTATTCAGATCCTTTACTGCAGGAAAAGTACTAGTACACACTAGGGCTGCACGATATGAGGATGCAATCACGTTGTTTGAATATCTTGATATATGACGTTATTACAGTAGGTGCGATCAATAAACAGATGTTAAAGTGTTCTCAGTTGTGCTGCTTTCAGTGTTCTGCTAAAATACAGCAATCTGCTTGTTGAGTTAAAAACTAATGAAAGGAAATCACTTCCAACTTTATTTTATTCAACAAATTGCACATTGAATTAAACATAAAAGGCAGCGTTAAAAAAAAGATTGACAGTTACATTTTAAAGTGCAGTTTTCTTTCGACTAACACAAAATTCTCGGAGTGTCTCCCTCAATGTGTTTATTGCGCCGGTTGATATCACGATGACGGTAAAGAAAACGATATATTGTGCCGCTCTAATACACACTGAAAATACTCCACTACGAGAAAAAGTCCTTCATTCAAACACTACTTAAAAGAGATATTTTGCTGATTTAAATTCAGCTCTGTGTCACGGCAGTGTGTGCAGCTGAACGGTGTTTGGCAGCGGCGCGCCGAGTTCCGAGCAGCCGAGGTCTGCACTACTAACACGCACTATTAATATTCCCAAAACGTTTTTTTTTGTTTGCTGATATTTGACCGTTGGACTTCATCACATCAGTTCATCTACATCATAACAAATATATTTACTCACCGCAACGCTCTCAAACTGCTGAAACTGCTTCCTGAACTTCCCCGGGAGACCCTGTCACCAACACATTCAACATTTCAAAACATGTTTCAAAACAACAAAAGTTAGGAGTCCATCAGAGATGAATCATATCAAAGATAGTTGTTTTCACGACTGTTTGAAAGAAAACCTTAAATAACTAATAAATAAATGGTTAATAAGTAATCAGTGTTCAAAGGTCAGGATTAGGGCCCTGACCTGGTCCTTGAACGCCCCCTTGTGGTCAAATCTAATACTGTTTCAGTAAGTTTGGTTTCTACACCACCATGCAGAGTTAAGTACCAATTAAAGTCGGATTTATGGTTCTGTGGAGGCTCCACGTACAGTTGGTGTCTGAGAGAATAGCAGGGCAGGCGTGTGTTTGTGTGTGTGTGCGTGTGTGTGTGTGTGTGTGTGTGTGTGTGTGTGTGCGTGTGTGTGTGTCTCCCCTGTGTTTTCTGACCACGGTGTGAAATCTGC
Source organism: Zingel zingel (assembly GCA_023566125.1). Classification (NCBI taxonomy): domain Eukaryota; kingdom Metazoa; phylum Chordata; class Actinopteri; order Perciformes; family Percidae; genus Zingel; species Zingel zingel. Next base: position 34,957,681 of record CM042325.1, on the reverse strand, counting down.
AGTAGGAAAAATTAACCTTCTCCTTGATTTCATGTCGTTTACGGAGAAGGAGAACCAGAAAATAAGTCGGGGAGGGGGGGGGGAGATGCAAACGCTACCAAGCCATGGCCGAGAAACGTGTGTCGTCGTGATGTGTAGTTACATTTTGTGAAAGGTGCACGTCAGGATATGGCGTAGGGTCGGTATCGCCACGTACCTACATACGTAGCCACGGCACCTTTTTATTTAATTAGCCTTAAGTCTGTGTGCAGTGTGTGTTTGTAGTGTGTGTGCGCAGTGTGTGCAGTGTGTGTTTGCAGTGTGTGTGCAGTGTGTGTTTGCAGTGTGTGTGCAGTGTGTGTTTGCAGTGTGTGTGCAGTGTGTGAAGTGTGTGAAGTGTGTGCAGTGTGTTTTTGCAGTGTGCTTGCAGTGCGTTTACAGTGTTTTGCAGTTTGTCTACAGTCTGTGTGCAGTGTGTTTGCAGTGTGGGCAGCAGTGTGGGCAGCAGTAGGGGCAGCAGTGTGTTTGCAGTGTGGGCAGCAGTGTGGGCAGCAGTAGGGGCAGCAGTGTGGGCAGCAGTGTGGGCAGCAGTAGGGGCAGCAGTGTGGGCAGCAGTGTGGGCAGCAGTGTGGGCAGCAGTAGGGGCAGCAGTAGGGGCAGCAGTGTGGGCAGCAGTGTGGGCAGCAGTAGGGGCAGCAGTGTGGGCAGCAGTGTGGGCAGCAGTGTGGGCAGCAGTAGGGGCAGCAGTAGGGGCAGCAGTGTGGGCAGCAGTAGGGGCAGCAGTGTGGGCAGCAGTGTGGGCAGCAGTGTGGGCAGCAGTGTGGGCAGCAGTGTGGGCAGCAGTAGGGGCAGCAGTGTGGGCAGCAGTGTGGGCAGCAGTGTGGGCAGCAGTGTGGGCAGCAGTGTGGGCAGCAGTGTGTTTGCAGTGTGGGCAGCAGTGTGGGCAGCAGTGTGGGCAGCAGTGTGGGCAGCAGTAGGGGCAGCAGTAGGGGCAGCAGTGTGGGCAGCAGTGTGGGCAGCAGTAGGGGCAGCAGTAGGGGCAGCAGTAGGGGCAGCAGTAGGGGCAGCAGTGTGGGCAGCAGTAGGGGCAGCAGTGTGGGCAGCAGTAGGGGCAGCAGTGTGGGCAGCAGTAGGGGCAGCAGTAGGGGCAGCAGTAGGGGCAGCAGTAGGGGCAGCAGTAGGGGCAGCAGTGTGGGCAGCAGTGTGGGCAGCAGTGTGGGCAGCAGTAGGGGCAGCAGTAGGGGCAGCAGTGTGGGCAGCAGTAGGGGCAGCAGTGTGGGCAGCAGTAGGGGCAGCAGTGTGGGCAGCAGTAGGGGCAGCAGTGTGGGCAGCAGTGTGGGCAGCAGTGTGGGCAGCAGTGTGGGCAGCAGTGTGGGCAGCAGTGTGGGCAGCAGTGTGGGCAGCAGTAGGGGCAGCAGTGTGCAGGTGAAGCAGAGCAGCGTCAGCTGAGTAATTACCTCCCAGGTGAGTCGTAGTCGGCTGACAGCCGGGTTGTCTAAACCCAGAACCACAGCGAGGAACGACAGCAGGTCCTGCTGCTGCTTACAGCTGAAACACACACACACACACACACACACACACACACACACACACACACACACACACACACACACACACACACACACACACACACACACACACACACACACACACACACGTTTTAAAGCCCATTAAAAGAAACCTCAAATAGACCCAAGTGACGTCTTCAAAATGTCTTGTTTTGTCAGTCCAGGACAAAAAGATATTCACTTATATAACATACTCCACATTGCATTGCCTAATAAACACTTGAAATAATTTATCATATATATTATATTAAAGTATTTTGTCAGATTTTGACACGGCCTCGACAGTCTCTTCCTGTTTTGCTCATGTCCTTAAAGAAATCTTACCTCTTGCTTAGATATTTAACTCAATTCAATTTCTTTATAGTGTCAAATCCTACCAGGAGTTATCTCAGGACACTTTACAGATAGTGTAGGTCTGGACCACACTATATAATAACAAAGACCCAACACTCCCCCCAAGAGCAATCATTTGATGAGACAGCAGCGAGGAAAAACGTCCTTTTTAAATGTAAAAGCTACAACACGATGTTGCCTGACCCAGGTCAGTATCTGTGGACTCACAGTGCTGCGATCTTGATGAACTTGCGCAGCAGTTGGACCCTCTTGGGCAGCGACTGACACTGCAGAATCTCCGTAGCGACCCAGTGCTGCACCTCGCTGCAGCGCTGCAGTACCAGCTCCAAGTTCAGGGGGCGCCAGCGGGACTGCTCGCCGTGAAACACGTAACACACAAACTCCACCTGCACAGGACAAACGCAGCTGTAAACTCCGACGCAAAAAGTGGTTTGATTCACTCGTTATTTTCAGTCGACTCCGACACCAAACACGTCCTGCACAAATGTTTCAAATTCAAGTCAAACATTAATTTTATCATTTTAGCGTTGAACCCATTAAGGAGTCAGTCCCTTTACGACTTTAGACATTTAGAAGGACCCAACATGCTTACAAGCCTTTATTCCATAAAAGGGAAACCAATTCATGAGTAGCCTCGCTTTAGCTTTTTTTACGAAGCAACATATAGAGTCAAGGAGCAACGTACGGAGTCACGGAGTAACGAACGATCACGGAGTTACGTACAGAGTCACAGAGTAACGTAACGAGTCACGGAGTAACGTATGGAGTCACGGAGTAACGTACGGAGTCACGGCGAAACATACTGAGTCACGGAGTAACGTATAGAGTCACGGAGTAACGTATAGAGTCACGGAGTAACGTACAGCGTCACGGAGTAAGGTACAGAGTCACAGCATAACTTACGAAGTCACGGAGTAACGCACGGTCACAGAGTTACGTAAGGAGCCACGGAGTAACATACAGAGTCACGGCGTAACATACAGAGTCACGGCGTAACATACAGAGTCACGGAGTAAGGTACGGAGTCTCGGAGTTACGTATGGAGTCACGGAGTAACGTACGGAGTCAAGGAGTAACGTACAAACTTATGGAGTTTTTTAGAGCTTTTAGCAAAGACAATCACAACTGGTTGTTGATGTTGTTTTTTCTTCACATTAAAACAGAAGTTTTCCAGTTTTTTGGGTGAGGATTTAAATCTCCGCGTCACTGACCTCGTGCACGCAGCTGAAGAGCTCCCAGTCAAACGCCACCAGCTGATTGGCTACCTCCTCGGCCGACATGTCGTGCAGTTTGCTGTCGCCTGGCGTCCAGTGGATCTCCTCGGGGAGAGGAAGCTGGGGGGGAAAGGAAATGACATCACACACACACACACACACACACACACACACACACACACACACACACACACACACACACACACACACACACACACACACACACACACACACACACACACACACACACACACACGTCGGCAAAGATCTTCAAAGCTCTAGTACCACGCAGTGGAAACACAGCGTAGGAAACAAGAAACAAGAAAACCAGCCAGTGAGTTCCTCACCAGTGAGTCGAGCTCGGTGGGCTCGCAGGTGAACAGGTGAGTGTTGACTCCCAGCGTGGTGAACACGGCCTCGTCGCTGGGGCGAAACACCGCCTTCTCTGGACACACAGCACACAGTCACTCCCATTTAAAAGGTACTAAATAACAACACTGATTATGGATGAATAATATGACTTTATAATATTTAATTTGGTTAAGTTTCAACATGTAAAAAAATAGTAGGAACATGAACACTTGAGTACAGACAAGAAAACCGACAGTTTGACAGTTTACAGCGGTGATCCAGAATGAAAACGTGCAGAAACGGTTTTCCTGCTTTTGGTGAAAATGTGTTGACCCTTGTGCTGTCCTCAGGTCAAATTTGACCTTGTTTCTAATATGAGAAACATGGGTTTCTTTGAACCAAATTGCCCCCAAAACAACATGGGGAAAAGCAGGGGAAATGAATTATTAATTTCATGGAATTTAGACATTGTGGGTGTTTTAGTCGATTGTATAGCATTTGCAAAAAACTGTTTAAATAGTTCCCAAACAGCATCCTGACTAAACTTTGACATAAACCAGTTTGTGATTTCACTCAACATCCTCTGATCTTAACTGATCATTCATTTAACTTGTGAAGAGCGTTGTATGGAACCATCCACGTTATTTGTTTTGACAATTTGGTTGACAGACACCAACATTTCGGATGTAGAAACTTTTTGAAAATGGGTCAAATTTGACCCGTGCACAACGGGAGGGTTAAATAAAATCCAAGTCATCGAAGGGGCAGGAAGAGTGAAAGCGAGTTAGATCGTGTGTTGTGTGTCCGAGTGTCTCCTGACCTCCGGCGGACGTGACGGCCACCAGGATGAGGTTGCCAGGCAGAACCGGTTGGTCCTCACTGTACTGGAGCTTCTCTCGGACCAGAGCCAGAATCTCTCCGACGCGGCAGGACAGGCGGCTCCTGATGGTGACGTACGAGTGATCCGGAGTGTAGACCCTGCAGAAAACTGGACACGCAGACACCACAGAGACACTTAGCAACATTTAGTGACAGTCTGTGGTACCGCAGACCACAAGATGTAGCTTCTAGATTACATTAGCTTACAGCCAGCGGTGGAATGTAACCAAGTACATTTACTCAGGTAACTGTCCTTAAGCCCAAATGTTGAGGCAGTGTTCGTGCTAAGCTACATCACGTCAGGTGACACGGGTGGAAATCTGGGTGCGTGTCAGTTTGTGATTTGTATATCCAGACCGCAGGTGTGTTTGCATTTCAAACGTGTGTGTTTACAGATAATACAGCGTAGTGTGTGTGTG
>CM042325.1:34885417-34950417 GCA_023566125.1 Zingel zingel | reverse complement strand
TGTTTTCAGATGAAGACGAGTTTTTCTCTCCGTCCATCCCTCCCACTCTGCCTCCACCCACATCCCTCTCTGCTCCACTTCCTCTCCTCCCTCCGGCTCTCTCTCCCTTCCTCTCTGTGTGGGTGAGTGTTAGAGTAGACCTATCACTCTGTCGCTGCAGAATAAAAGGTTTCTAACGACGCAGCATCGATGCTTCATCACTTCTGTCTGCCGGCTCAGTTAATGCCTCCGCCGTGTGCGTTGCTGCTGGTTTGTAATATCTTCTGTCGCTGTAACACCCCCACAGATCATAGGGAGCGCTCCCATTGGCTGTTGACGATGTTCACGTGATGTAACTTCACTACCCAGACTTCAAACTTAGGATAATATCAAACTGAACGTCCAGATGGGAGAAAGACTGACTGGGACTGACTTTTATGACCATTCTCCAAACGATGGACACGACGGATCACTGCTCATGCACACGCATTCATTCTCCCGTTGTGGAGGGGAGGGGCTTAATAGACCATTTTGGGCTTTAACAGAAAAGGGGGGGAGGGACTGAGAAGTTGTCGATGTTCAAATTTTCCTGGAGTCCTGGATCTTCCCAGTCCTACCTACGGCACCTTTACGTTTTTAGGCTTAGCCATTATGGTCTGCATAGGACGTAGACACAATTACAAATCTCCAGTTAGCATTTAGCACTGCCTTAACGTACGGCCCTGTGGGATCTGTCTTACAGCATTTTTAAATTCTCAATTTTGAGAGCTCCACTTTTGAGCAAAATCTTACACTTTGAGCGTATCAAACACATTTCCTGCATTCTGGTGCATTTTTGTAATGGTGCAAATGTCTTCATATATGTAAAGGAAATTATGATAGGTTTCTTGGGGGCGGGGGGGTTGCACTGGGCAGTTTTGATTATCCCCTCCTGTAAAGTACGTATTGGCAATTCACTAAAATGCAGGAAATGAATTGTTTGATGTGCTCAATGTTTTAATTTGGTCAAAACGGACACTAACATCCACACACACGAGTCCCTGAACATTTCATCGTCACGTTTACGGGAATCTGTTTCTGACAGCAAACACTTTCGGTGTTGTTTTTTTCCCTCCGCGGCAAAAAGCCCCTAAACCGTTAGGGGGAAAACACACAGCATTAAACTGAATGAAGCTGTCAATAACACAGAGTTACCCCGGGACTCTGCAGCGTCAACGGCGGTCAAACGCGCGTGTGTGTTTGTTTGGATGTGTGTTACGCAGTCATGCAGACACACGCGGCGCAGCGCTGGGAGCACTGAGCGAAGGATACTGCTGCAGCAGGACCTGCTGGAACCTGTCGGCCGCCAGGAAGATGGGGTGGGTCAACATGAAGTCATCCAGCAGGGTTTCTACACACACACACACACACACACACACACACACACACACACACACACACACACACACACACACACACACACACACACACAGAGAGAGAGAGAGAGACAAACACAGAGTTAGTTTCACAGACTGAACCTGAACGCAGCAGCGCTGGAACAACTTTACTGCAGTAAAACCTACCAATACCACACTGCAGAAATACTCTGGTACAAGTTAAAGTCTGCTGTCAAAGAAGTCAAAAAGTTTAATCGGAGATGACAGTTTCCAAATATTGTTTGATAAAATCCAGAAAGTCAAATGCCAGAGGGCTTTAAAAGAGACATTCACAACTCATGTAAACGATTCAAAATGCACACAAATAGGTAAACAACTGGAACGGTGAAAATCTGACTCTTTTACAGAAATACTCGCCCCGTTTCTGACTTTGACACAGATTTATTTAGAGACACGCACAAACACACACACGCACACACACACACAGAGACACATTCACAAAACACACACACAGAGACACATTCACAAAACACACACACACATTCACAAACACACACACGTACACACAAAGAGACACATTCACAAACACACAGAGACACATTCACAAACACACACACACACACAGAGACACATTCACAAACACACACACACACAGACACGTACACACAAACACACACACAGAGACACACACACACACACACACAAAGAGACACATTCACAAACACACAGAGACACATTCACAAACACACACACACACACACAGACACGTACACACAAAGAGACACACACACACACACACACACACACACACACACACACACACACACACACACACACACACACACACACACACACACACACACACACACACACACACACACACACACACACACACACACACACACACACACACTAAATGTAGGCCATGAAGACACATTTAGCCATGTTGTTTCTGACCTGCAGAACCAGAACTGAAGCTTTTAGGACACAAAAGGGAGGCGAGACAGTCAGACGTGTCTATTTTTAAACAAGAGAAGAAGAGAAAAACGCTGGCGAGGATTTAGACAAAACCTTGGGTTGTTATTTTTCTTTTCTTCTTCTGAACTAAACATTGTGTTAAAGTCCCGATGATGAGCAGCTGCTGCAGCACACAGCCGTAATTTCAGCTGCTGAAACAGCACGGCTCAAACGCTGTGGCCACATGTACTAAAATACACTGCTGCGTGTGTGTGTCTGTGTGTTGCATGCTGCAGTGGGCGTGTCCTGCCGTGGTCCGCCTCTCTGCAGGCGGTTACCATAGAGACACCACGTTGCCGACAGAGAGAGGATGAAGAGGGAAATGAGAGAGAAGAAACACTGAAGAGAGGAACCAACGTCATACATCTGAGTGTGTGTGTGTGTGTGTGTGTGTGTGTGTGTGTGTGTGTGTGTGTGTGTGTGTGTGTGTGTGTGTGTGTGTGTGTGTGATTGGTCAAATATAATCCACGCTACACTGGATTCATCCCCAACTATGTAGTACACATGTGCTGAGACGTATACGCAAAAACTCCGATAAACCCCCCACCCCAAATGATCCTGTGATATCACGATGTACACATTCAGAGCTACGCCGCGTGGAAACCGTGCGCATATTATGGGATGTGCAGTGAAAGCCATGCGAGGAAGGCTGGGCAGAAGGATGCAGGAGAGAGAGAAGATGTGTGCGGAGACAGAGGACGGAGTGAGAGCGTGTGAACGTGGGAGGAAGAGGAGAGAAAACAAGCGAGTCCAAGCGGGATGGAAAAGAACGCCTACAACCTGAGAGAGAGAGAGAGAGAGAGAGAGAGAGAGAGAGAGAGAGAGAGAGAGAGAGAGAGAGAGAGAGAGAGAGAGAGAGAGAGAGAGAGAGAGAGAGAGAGAGTGTGTGTGTGTGTGTGAACGTGGGAGGAAGAGGAGAGAAAACAAGTGAGTCCAAGCGGGATGGAAAGAACTCCTACAAACTCGGAGAGAGAGAGAGAGATTATACCGACTGTTCACTGCAAGACAACTCTTATATAAAGACACAAATCTTAGCAAGAAAAAAAAAGTATGTCAAGTTCTCCATGTTGATTTTCAGAAAATACGTTGGAGAATACATTATTATTCATACTGCAGAATATTAGCAGTTCAAGTTGTATTTGTGCTCATAAAAAGAGCTGCATGCAGTCGTGGAGGAAGTGGTTCAAGGAAATGTCTCTGACGCATAGAAGGTTAAGTCTAAGCCTTTAGCAATAGATAACAGACAGATAAGCAGTTCAATTGAAGAGAATAGAAGAGGAAGTTGCACCACACAGAGGCCCTGACCTTGGTGTGTGTGTGTGTGTGTGTGTGTGTGTGTGTGTGTGTGTGTGTGTGTGTGTGTGTGTGTGTGTGAGAAAGATAACAGTTTCTGTCTAAAAGACTAGAAGACAACCCCCTGTGAGGAGAGAATGAAGACAGGGAAAGCTTAGATCGAGGCTCACTTCGGAGATCTTGGTGGACCGTGCCTCGACTTGATGTCTGTTGCTAGGGAAACTTAGTCTCCGTTTTGTGAACCCACAGCTGTGTTGTAACTCCTATGCTGGACTCCGTAAACTTGGCTTAACTGAACTATTTGTCTCAGATTGATCCTGGTGTTCTGGTAAATTTAAGTCCGATTAAAGGAGGCGCGGGAGTTAGGTAATTGGAGTCAGATTTCTCTGGCCTTAGGGCCTTATTTCGGGCCTGTCTTTCGGACAAATTCCCCAAAACACACAGCAAACAGGGAATTAAAGTAGGGCTGCGACTAATTACAAGGGTCATTTTCACTGTCGATTAATGTGTGGATTGTTTTCTGGATGAATGGATGAGTTGTTAGGTCTCTAAAATGTCTTTAAATAGTGAAAAATGTGGATCAATGTTTCCCAAAGCCCAAGATGAAATGAATGATAATAATGGAAGGAGAGTAAAGGAAGAATAAATAAGTAAGGATGGGAAAAGGGAAGGAAGGAAAGAAGATGGAAGAAAAGGACGTACGTAGGGAAGGGGGAAGGAAAGAAATGCAGAGAAGGAAGGAAGGATGAAAGGAAGGAGGATTCAGTTTCCTGTCCCAGAGGAGAAAAGAAACTGGAAAATATTCACATTTAACAAGCCAACATCACACAAGTTTACCTGTTTTACATTAAAAAAATGAGTGTGTGTGTGTGTGTGTGTGTGTGTGTGTGTGTGTGTGTGTGTGTGTGTGTGTGTGTGTGTTAGAGTTGACAACTAATCAATTGCAGCTTTAGGTTAAATAAGAAATACCACACAGAAAGGTGTCTAAGTATCTGAGACTATTAAGCAGAGGGGAAGATTTCTCCAAATATAAAAGTGAAGTGTGAACAGAAGATCACCACGACTGCAGTTAAAATGTCAAAGCTACAAAAAAAGCCTGCGGACATAAGAACTGAAGGAGGGACTACGACTACCAGGGTGCATTTCACGAACAAACATCCAATTGCAAAAGTGAAGCCAGAGATGACACGTGTGAAGTGGTGTTGAACGCAGCCCTGGCCAGACTCCATGTAAATAAACAGCACTTTTATCAGCGTAAAAAAAACACGCTTCATTCAAAAGTGGACAGAAACAAAATAAAGCTACCAAAAGCCGTCTTGGTTCATCTTTCCACTGTTCCAACAATCACCACTCTGGTTTGGTTGAAATAAACCCTTAATTCACCCATTTACATGTGGAGATATGCTGGCTCTATACACGCTAAAAGTCCTGATTATTTACATGGAGTCTGGTGGAAATATGCTGGCTCTATACACGCTAAAAGTCCTGATTATTTACATGGAGTCTGGTGGAGATATGCTGGCTCTATACACGCTAAAAGTCCTGATTATTTACATGGAGTCTGGTGGAGATATGCTGGCTCTATACACGCTAAAAGTCCTGATTATTTACATGGAGTCTGGTGGAGATATGCTGGCTCTATACATGCTAAAAGTACTGATTATTTACATGGAGTCTCTCTCTCTCTCTCTCTCTCTCTCTCTCTCTCTCTCTCTCAATTTGTGGTCGAGAGCCCGTTGCTATGTGAACTGGTGCTGAAGAGCCTCTCGTGTGTTTATCTGCACACAGAACATGCGTGTCCACAAGATGCACACAGAAAAACTGAAACATCTTCACAAACAGGGAGAGGAGCGAGGGAAACCTGCAGAGAGGAGAGGAAGAGGAGCGAGTGGGCAGTGAGTTCACTTCTTCTCTCGTTGTTTTTGTAGAGAGAAATCTTCCTCCCACACGGATCAGAGCTGTCACACTGCCTCTCTCTCCCTCCCTCCATCCCCGGCTTATAAAGAGGTTTCAAACCAGTCTACACAGCGCCGCTTGATTACGAAAAAAAATAAATAAAAAGAAATCAGAATCAGGATTATTTAACTCAATTCCTCGTTGACTTTTGGAAAGATGTTGCATTCACTTAACTTAAAAAACAACAACAGGGAAACGGTGTAACAAATCAACAGTGAAAACACCTTCAACTGGACACAGAAGGCGGGTGAAATAACTCCCGAAACCTCCCGAAGCCTGAATTCACTCAGCCAACATTTGAATATATTTTGCATATTTTGTTTTTTAAAGGGCAATACCAAAAACGTTCAAATGGGAAAAGTACGAAGGGAAATGTCCCAATTGAAGGTGTTGTCACTGTTGATTTGTTTCACCGTTTCCCTGGTTGTTGTTTTTTTAACTTCAGTGAATGCAACATCTTTCCAAAAGTCAACAAGGAATCGTGTTTTATAGTCCTGATTTCAATATCGACCAAAAATAATCCTGATTCTGATTTCTTCCCCAGAATGGAGCGGCCCTGAGAGTACGTGGACTTTGTTTCTTTCCAGCTAGAAAACAACTGAGATGGAAAGAAAGAGTTCTTTCAGAAGAAATGTTGTTTACGTTCTGCTTCACACAAAACACACCTGAACACACCTGCCTCGACACGCCTCTGTGTGTGTGTGTGTGTGTGTGTGTGTGTGTGTGTGTGTGTTATATAAGAAGATTTGGCAGGTTTGTTCCTCTTTTATGGAAGTGTCAGGAAACATATTGTCTCTCACACACACACAGACAAAGAGAGAGAGACATACCAGAGAAAGAGAGACATACACACACACACAGAGTTAGAGAGAGAGCGAGCGAGCGAGCGAGAGACACACACACACACACGTCGTTTGATTGTGTTTTTCCGAAGCTTTCTAAAATCCTATGCGTCCAGCTGCTGTTGCTGAGGAACACGACTATGCTGTCGCACCGTTCGTATTTTAGGCACCATGAATTAAAACATTTCTTAATTATCAATTACTTAATATGTCCAGGATGTTAGATGGTAACTAATTAATCTCTTATATTGGGATTTATTATGGAAGGAAGTGCTGTAATAACACACAATGCAGTAATGTAAGCTATTTAAACTAGTTGGATACATGGTTAAACCACTGGCTCTCACCAGTGTCTGCACCAACAGTTAGCGCTAGATAACGCCGTGGGTAGTGAACGAGCTTCAGTTCTGAAGTTGCTGGATTAACTTGTTCATGCAGCCGTTTGAAGGGTGGGAAGACATTAATGGACTAATTATTTTCTAAATCCTTAGTCTGACTGACACACCCGCTCTCTCTCTCAAACACACACACTATATTTGTGGGGACCCGTCATTGACATAATGCATTCCCTAGCCCCTTACCCTAACCTTAACCATCACAACTAAATGCCTAACCTTAACCCTTACCCTCACCCTAACCATAACCTAATTCTAACCCTAATCCTAAAACCAAGTCTTAACCCTCAAACAGACCTTTAACCTTGTGGGCTCCAGCATTTTGGCCCACAAAGCTGTCCGGACCCCACAAGTATACAGGACTACCGGTTTGTGGACCCCATGAATATAGTTAAACAAGAACACACACACACACACACACACAGACAGAGACACACACACAAAGGCAGACAGACACACACACACACACACACACACACACACACACAGTTTCTTGTAACAGCAAAAATTATCAAGTTTGACGCTAATTTAATTTACTTCAAGTCCAATTATTTTCCATTCATTCTACTTTTTGCTCTCCCGTATCAATCGAACTCAATCTTAAAAAGAAATGGTGGTTGTTTTGGGGCGTTATCTGTCCTGTATAAGGACAGTGTGTTACACAGTCGTGTCCACGTGGTAAAACATAATGCCAAAAACAACGGTTTTGGCAGACGTTGAATCAAATGTGTGTCGGATTAAAAGGTGTGTGTGTGTGTGTGTGTGTGTGTGTGTGTGTGTGAGCAGGTAAAACCAGACAGGTGAGGAGCACGCCGAAACCTGAGCAACATCAAACTCTAAGTCCCACTGAAGCCCACAAGGAAACGTTCACACCCAAATGCTTTCATATGAAGGACCAAGAGTGGATCTGCATGGACGGACACGGGCCAAAAATGTGTGTGTGTGTGTGTGTGTGTGTGTGTGTGTGTGTGTGTGTGTGTGTGTGTGTGGACTTATTTAACTATATTCATGGGGTCCAAAAACCGGTAGTCCAGTATACTTGTGGGGTCCCGACAACTTTGTAGGGCCAAAATACTGGAGCCCACAAGGTTAAAGGTCTGTTTGAGGGTTAAGACTTGGTTTTAGGATTAGGGTTAGAATTAGGTTATGGTTAGGGTGAGGGTAAGGGTTAAGGTTAGGCATCTAGTGGTGATGGTTAAGGTTAGGGTAAGGGAATGCATTATGTCAATAACGGGTCCCCACAAAGATAGTGAAACAAACACACGTGTGTGTGTGTGTGTGTGTGTGTGTGTGTGTGTGTGTGTGTGTGTGTGTGTGTGTGTGTGTGTGTGTGTGTCATTCGATAAAAACGACAAAGAGCAATGTTATGAATCAAACTCATCACTTCTTTGTGCTGAAGCCTCTCGGAGACAAGCTGAACATTAGCGGAGAAGTGTTGCATAATAACACTCTCACACTCACACGATGATGTGATGATAATGGAGGGAGAAAGATTATTCAGGGCTGTGACGGGTGCAGAAGGGAACAGCGGGACGTCTGTGGGACTTAATAAACGTGGGTTATCTTGCTAAGATGTCACGCTTTGTGCCCCGCTGGATTTCTCTCAACGTGTTAAGATTAACAGCCAACCAATTAACACCCAGATGTAACGCTTGCATGGTGAATGGGTTAAAAATGGATGTAAATGTCCTGGTTGTACAACTAAAAGATTTAAAAACTGTTTTTCAGCACCACTCAGTTAAACAAACTATAGAATTACTTGCACACAACGTATTTCTGCATATAACTGCACAAGTCAATGTGGTCATGTACTATTTTTTAATCCATGTTCTACTGTCGGTTTTATATGTTTTAAGGTTTGTGTGTTGCATGTTATGTGGTGGTCTATAAAGTTTTAAGTGTGTCCTGCCTCTGAGACTGTAAACCTAGTTTACCTACGGGTACCAATAAAGTAACCTGATCCTGAACCTGAAAGATAACAACCGGCTGAGAATCATGATGTAGTTTTTTAAATGTCCTAGGACGTAATCTATGGAAGGTCTGACTAGTCCACACAGAATTCCTGGATGGGAGGAAAACGTGGGCTGGTTTATTGGCATTTCTTTAAACCAATCCCAATTTTCTTAGTCGGTCAAGTTTTCGCTCTTACCCTCACCTATGGTCATGAAGGCTGGGTCATGACCGAAAGAACAAGATCCAGGGTACAAGAGGCCGAAATGGGTTTCCTCAGGAGGGTGGCTGGCGTCTCCCTTAGAGATAGGGTGAGAAGCTCAGTCATCCGTGAGGAGCTCGGAGTAGAGCCGCTGCTCCTTCGCGTTGAAAGGAGCCAGTTGAGGTGGTTCGGGCATCTGTTAAGGATGCCCCCTGGGCGCCTCCCTAGGGAGGTGTTCCAGGCATGTCCAGCTGGGAGGAGGCCTCGGGGAAGACCCAGGACTAGGTGGAGGGACATCCAACTGGGAGGAGACCTCAGGGAAGGACTAGGTGGAGGGGTTATATCTCCAACCTGGCCTGGGAACGCCTCGGGATCCCCCAGTCGGAGCTGGTTAATGTGGCTCGGGAAAGGGAAGTTTGGGGTCCCCTGCTGGAGCTGCTACCCCCGTGACCAGACCCCGGATAAGCAGATGAAGATGGATGGATGGACAATCGTCTTGGGCGGCGCTAAGCACCGGACGGAGCCACAGAGCCTCTGCTAAATAGTCTCAGGAAGGAACTTGTTTTGGTGGAACATGTGTACGTTCAAAAGTAGTTTTAGTCGTACAACAGAAAACTCAGATTGGACAGATAGTCTAGCTAGCTGTCTGGATTTACCCTGCAGAGATCTGAGGAGCAGTTAACCATAGTCCTCACAAATCCACCGGAGGTTAGAACGCCAACACAGAGACAGAGGAAGGGGAGGGACATCCGGGCTTGCGTAGTCGCGTGGATCTGTGGCGTCTCACTACGCTCCTCATGGGAAGGGACAACGCTCCGCTAGTAAACGCCAGGCGATCAATGCGTGGTAACCATGGAGCTACTGTATACCTGCCGTACAACTGAATGAGATGAGCTGACTGTGGTATCATATATCCCTGAAGGAGCCAATAGTGTATGCTGTTTATGGTGTCATTTATATTATTTATTGATTATTATATTGTGCACTTATATTGTAGGTGGTGGACGTGTTCATCACGGTTTGAGCGGAAGTGATAACATATTTAGTTTGCTTCACCTGTTCACCTGGGTTTTTTGGGCTTTGACAGAGAGGGGGTTAGCCTGGGAGTGAACACTTTCTGTTGACCGCCACGCTAACGCACTTATGTTGACTCACAAAGTAACTTTATTTGGTAACTGCAGTGCTAGTTGTATTTTACGTGTGACGGAATCAATCATTGCAATACAATCTGGAGCACGTCAGTGTGTTGATGCAGCTCTCGGCGTTCAGTCCCTCGCGGCAGCACTTTGTTGGACCGCTTACAGCCACAACAATCCCTAATCACAGGCTGATTTGTTACAAATAGTGTTAATCCTAGTCTTTCCTAACCACAGACTGTCATTGTTGATAGCTAAAGTTAGCTAAATTAGCATCGTCATGATTACGTACGTTACCTGATGAATCCAGTCTTGTGGCGACGCTCTGACAAGCAGACGCCCCGTTGTCTGTGTCCTGATAACTGTTTAGAAAACACTTTTATATTTTAGAGAACTCACAAGCAGAATAATCTGTCTCTCGTTCATTGAGCTGTGCGTGGCTCGTGTAGGGAAACGCTCAACACAGTTCAACCCTTGCAGCGGGCGGGCGTTTGACGAGCACCAACGTACCACTTTTTTTTTTTTTACATTAAAATTATTCGTAACATGCTTTAAATATATTTAGTTCTTTTAGGATTTCAAATTTAATTTGCAAAAAAATATATCGTTCGAGAAAAAAATAAAAATGGAATTGTTTTTGCGTTTCTGGAAAAATACAAATGAAACGTGGACACAAACAAACACACCCTGCAGCTGCTGACAGGCAGCAACACACACACGGCAAACATTCCTGCAGGAACACATACATACACGCATGCATGCACACCCACTTCAGCTGTAATAAGCAGGCTGCGTTTCTGAAAGAGGACGGCAGCGATTATGTAACCACGCGCACGCGCACACACACACACACACACACACACACACACACACACACACACACACACACACACACACACACACACACACACACACACACACACACACACACACACACACACACGGCTGAACATCCTGCAGAAAGCCAGCTTCTCTCTGCTCTGAATGTGACAATATTTCCTCAGAGAAAGCGTCGACGACGAATCCCGACCTGTCAGATTAAATCAGCTGCGTTCGCTCCTTCCTGCGCCAGCTGCTCCGTCTTTGTACGCGACACGTCCTCGGCTTTCAAACATGACGCCTTTGACAATTAATTATGCCGTCTCCGTTGGGTTAGAAAAAGGTCTCGGTTTTGCCGGACTGAGAGCACCAAAACCCAGACAGACTCCGCGTACTGAAAGAAAAAAGGAACACTTCCCATTGCCATCCAATCCCAATTTCATAAAAATCTATTTTAAGAAAAGCAAATGACAACGTTACACATTACGGCACACATCTTTGTATTTATGTTCCGGCTGCGTGTCTCTACGACGCGTAACGTTAGACAGCCAATCACAGACATGATTAGATCTTGGTAGAAGTATGGTGCGTGCTGATTGGCTCCCTGGCGCTGACAGCTTTACTCCTAACGGTATTGAGTGACGAGGCTTTTTTTTAAGATTCTCGATACTGGGTCTGATTGGACCCTTTGGCGGGCCGGTTCTGGCCCATTGGCCGTATATTTGTCACCCCACCCACCCACCCACACATTTTTGGCCCGTGGCCTTCCATGCAGCTACATTAGAAACAAATCAGAAAGTCTCCCATCTCACCTGTGCACATCCCGGAGCGTTTTCCCGCCGCGCTGTCCAGCAGAGCGAGGGTCAGGTTGTCCGGTGTGTCGGGAGGAAGGGGCGTCCCCCCCCCACTCCCTCCGCCACCGCTCTCCGTGATCAGACTGGCCTCGGAGCTCTGCTCGTCGCTGGACAGAGACGGGCTGCGGACGTCTCCGGAGCCGTTGGCGCTGCCGGGCGCCGGGACGACACCGGGCCCCGTGGTTGAGGGCCAAGAGGGGGGGTCCTCACTGTCGGGGCTGCAGGGGGAGGGGTCAAAGGTCACAGTTTAGACCAACAATCACCACTCTGGTTTGGTTGAAATAAACCCTTAATTCACGCATTCACATGTGGAGCTATGCTGGCTCTATACACGCTAAAAGTCCTGATTATTTACATGGAGTCTGGTGGAGATATGCTGGCTCTATACACGCTAAAAGTCCTGATTATTTACATGGAGTCTGGTGGAGATATGCTGGCTCTATACACGCTAAAAGTCCTGATTATTTACATGGAGTCTGGTGGAGATATGCTGGCTCTATACACGCTAAAAGTCCTGATTATTTACATGGAGTCTGGTGGAGATATGCTGGCTCTATACACGCTAAAAGTCCTGATTATTTACATGGAGTCTGGTGGAAATATGCTGGCTCTATACACGCTAAAAGTCCTGATTATTTACATGGAGTCTGGTGGAGATATGCTGGCTCTATACACGCTAAAAGTCCTGATTATTTACATGGAGTCTGGTGGAGATATGCTGGCTCTATACACGCTAAAAGTACTGATTATTTACATGGAGTCTGGTGGTGTTTGGTGATGGTGATTTTGTGGCTGTTTCATGTTAAACTAAAAGGATCTTTCTCTTTAACTAAAAGGTCTATCTCTGTAGGGATCCATCCCATAATGTTGTCACACACTTAGAATAATAATCTGAGTCTGTCAGCGGCAAAAACAGAACTTTTAGTGACTCTAACTGCTGCTGAACATTAGTCCTGTAAGGTTACATTACAGCTTGGTTCTTGTTTAATACTGGACCAGTTTCATATAATCAGGGGGCATTGTTCCCCCTTTCAGATGAATCACTAAAGTATGTATTGTAAAAGTATAAGTATTTACATCTGTTAGCGTTTCATGTACAGGTGACTCCATCATCCCCCCCACCTTATCTTGGCAGGGTTCAACAACAATAAGGGTTGCCCGACAGCCCGGGAAAATTGATATTACAACGTACACTGTAAAAAGTGCTTAGTTGTATCAACTTAAAAAAAGCATTTGATGTTCTGCTGGCCAATCAGGAACTGAGTTGCTGCTTAACGCATTTTTTTCAATGCTTTTACGTGTTGTTTTGTTTTTTACACTTTTGACGCGTTTTTGACATTATTTTACAACTTTTTTTGCGTGTTGTTACGTTTTTTTTTTTCCAAAGTATGACTTTTTTCCCCGATGTTTTTTTTGTACTTCTTGGCGTTTTTTTACAAACGTTCTTTTGCAAGGGGGGGGGGGGGGGGGGTTCCGAAGTTTGACTTAAATTTTTGGCATTTTTTTTTTTACTTTTCAGTGACTTTTTCCTTTCACCTTTTTGACGCTTTTTACGTTTATTATTATTTTTGGAGTTGTTTTCAAACGTCCTTTTCAACCTTTTCTTTGTTTGACTTTTACGACTTTTATATTCTCATGTTTTAACGCTTTTTAGTTTTTTGACGATTATTCGAGGTTTGACGTATTTTTCTGTTGACTTTTTTCTTTTTCTTCTTTTTTTTTAAGCTTTCAACGTTTTTGACGCTTTTTTTCACGCTTTTTGTGCTACATTTTTGATATTTGTTTAACTTTTCTTCTTTTTTTACTTTTTGGCCGGTTTCTTTTTACGCTTTTGACGGTTTCAACAACTTTTTTTCCTCGCATTTTTGACACTTTTTTGCGCGTTTTTTTCCAGTTAATTTCGACATTTTGACATTTAAAAAAAAAAAAAAAAAAAAAAAAAAACTCAACGTTTTACTTTTTCTTTCACTTTGACGTTTTTTTATGTTTATTTGACTATTTTTTCCGTATTTTCTTTTATAATTTTTGTAGTTATTTTCGACGGTTATTCTTCTTCGTATAAAAACTATTAGTATAGACACCAGTAAAGAATTGACTTTGGGAAAGTAGAATTTGTATTCACTTGCCAGACCGAACAAGTGAAAATCAAACACGTTTGAAGCTTTCAACGTTTTGAAGCTCCCACGTTTGACATTTGTTTAACTTTTTTTCAGTGTTTTTCTTTTCTTTTTTTTGTTACTTTTTGGCTGTTTTTTTTTTTTTTTTGACGCTTTTGACAAAAAAAATTTCAAACGTTCTTTTCGATCTTTTTTTCCCCCTTCTTCGTAAAAAAACTATTCGTATAGGGGCCAGTGGAGAATTGTAGAATGTGTTTTCACGTTTTCACCGTGACGCCTGACCTGAACACCTCCCGGGCCTGGCCGCTCTCCGGTGACGTCTCCCTGAAGAAAGGAACGACCCGGGACAGACTGGCCCTCCGGCGGGACGCCCCCGTCCCCCCGCTGGCCTTGTCCGCCACCCCGCCGACAAACCCCCCGGCCCGGGTCAGCGCCGTGGTCTGCTTCTTCAGGAACTTCTCCAGCGGTTTCATCCCCGCCGGCATGTTGGGACGCTGGGGCGGCTGGAGAGACACTGCTGGGGACAAGTATTCAGATTACTGCAGCAAAAGTACTAATAACACACTGTAAAAAAAACACTCTGTTACAAGTTAAAGTCCTGCAGTGTAAGTATCATCAGGAAAATATAGCTAAAGTATTAAAGTGTGTGTGTGTGTGTGTTTGTGTTAGCGTGTGCAGAAATCTTAATGTGTAAAGTAACTAGTAAATAAAGCTGTGTAGAAGTAGAAAGTGGCAGGAAAAGAAAAGACTAAAGTACCTTAAATTTGTCTCCTTGAGTGCAGTACTCGAGTAAATGTACTTGATTACATTCCACCACTGGAGGTGGAGACTTAGAGGATGGTGCTGGTGATGCAGAGGCGGGGGGGCTACATCATCCAGCCCCCGCGGGTCTGGAGGGGAGCAGGTGTGCGTGCGGGGCTGCTATCCGGAACAACAGCACGTTTTTTTTTTTAACCCATCTGTGTAGACGGAGGTGTCGGTAAAGGTGTGCTGTAGAGTCCTCCGGGTAATATCACCGCACCGTGATATTTAAATTAACACCTTTTTGCTTAAAAAAAATAAAAAATTCCCCGAGAAACCTGCTCCGTGCGGCCGCTCCTCCCCCGGCTACACCGCGTCCTCCTCCCCGCTCTCCTCGCTCTCTGCAGCGGCCGCGTAAACACCAAAGCTGCGGGGGAAAGATTGCTCCCGTCCGTAGGCGGAAAAAACCCGAGAATATGAACCCCAAACAGAGCTGTCCGTCTCCGCAGATTTCTCCGGTGGTTTCTTATCTTTTTTTTTCCCGTTAAGGTGGACCGACCGAAACACCGTGTGCAGCGGCAGACTATTCCGCGATATCTCCGAGATAAACTGCGGATCAAATCATCGACGTTGCTGGATTTTCTCCTTCCCCTCCCTCCCTGCGTTTCGCGGTTGTTCCTCCTTCACACACCTGGAGGATAAAACCAAACCCGCCCGGCGCGGTGCGTTTGGGTGCTGTAGGTTTTCTCAGCAGCAGCGGCGGCGGTTGGTGGTGGTGTTTTTACTGCAGCAGGCTCTCTCTCTCTCTCTGCCTCCCTCTCTGCTAAATTAGTGGGATGAGAAGTGACTCGTAACATTCTCACTCCCCCCCCCCTCTCTGATCTGCTGCAGTTGCGCGCTCCCGACAGCACGGGCTTGCGCATGCACATTTACTTCTAGTGCTGTAAAATAGATGGAAATGAAAATATCCCTGACGACAAGCAGCAGGAATATTCATCAGTAAATAGACACTGATTCTATGGAATACTAATATTTTGATCAATATTAAATAAACACATAAATAAATATGTGCCTACATTTATCTAAATAAATAAACGAGGCAATACATATATGAACATATATATGAGTCAATATAGTTCTATAAATGATGAAGTTCTATATTGACTCATTTATATATATTTAGATTTACATTTATTTAATTCAGAATGTATTTCATAGTTGCGCGCTACGATTGGCCAGAACGCTGACCAATCAGCTGTCCTAACTAGGGAACGACCAATACTGGTTCTTAAAGGCCGATACCGATGCAGATTATTAGTAAATAATGAACCCGATATTTGGAATAGATATGCATTTGCAGTGAAAATTAAAATCTTTATTTTTTTTGTGGCATTTTAGGCCTTTATTATTGACAGGACAGCTTAGGCTTGAAAGGGGAGAGAGGGGGGGGACGACATGCAGCAAAGGGCCGCAGATCGGAACCGAACCCGCTCTACCGGGTGAGCTGCCCAGGCGCCCAGAACGAAAATCCTTAAGTCAAAAATGAAGATTTTTTGAAATGTTACATACTCCAACAGAAAACTTTGTTCAAATGCTTTAAAGGTACAATATGTAAGTTTTCTGCATTAAAATGTCTGAAAACGACCATACCTGTGTTATATATTTTTTTGACTTGTGTAATTATACTATCCCAAATGTTCCCAGAAGAGAAATCTGTTATTTTATTTTGAAGTGTCTTTTTTAAGAACAGATGCAATAAAAAGGGAGTCATGATGCATCACGTATATAAACCATGGGAACCGTGTGAAAGAGACCAGAGACCCTTTATTCATCTGCGTGTACGTGGTCATTATGTGTTGTAATCTGATCATTTATGGTCACAGTTTCATAACCGCAAAGTGTAACGGGAGACACACACACACACACACACACACACACACACACTGACTCCTCCTCCTCCCGTATGCATGGCCGACTCCTCCAGCAGGAGCAGTCTGCAATATGTTCCAGTAAGCTGACACCACCTCCATCAGGGCGGAGAGGACTCATATTTATTCTCAAGATACAACGTATCCTCACACAACAGTCTGGGGGGTGTCAGCGTTGACTTTTGGTCTCAAACGGCCGTGACCGGTCGTCACGTGACCCGCCGGCGTTCGCTTGTTTGGGCATAAGTTAGGCCTCCTGCACACTGGCTGCTTGGCGTGAGCGTGTCAGCTGCGTGGCGTTAGCGTTTTTTTTAACAGGTTAGAGCGTGCACACTGCCTGCGTGACACGCACGTCTCAGGCCGAGCCGCGCCGAAAACGGGTGCATGCTAGAAATAGGACCGACGCCTATTTTTCACACGACACGCAAGCATTTTTGGAAGCGTTTCCAGGCAAAATAGATGTTTATATGTCATTTTGACACAAATACATTTAATAAATGAAATGTTGATGTTTGAAAGTCTCGAGGTTTTCACATAAATGCAGATATAAATGTAATTAAAAAAAATAATAACAAATAATTATCAATTTTCAAATATGTCACCTGTCAATACAGAAGGAAATATTCTGGAGCCTATTTTGCCGTCAATACTGCCGACGTTGTCTTTGCTGTAATCAGATCAGTATATATTTATGTTTATGTTTATGGGAAACATCCATGTGTCCAGACAAGGCTAGCAGCAGCAGCGCCGCGTCAGACACCTTTCTGGTGTGAAAAGACAGAAAACGCCACGCAGCTGACACGCAGCTGACACGCAACAGAAACGCCACGCAGCCAGTGTGCAAGGCATCTTATCGTACAATGTCATACAAACTTGTTCCCGAGAACGCGCTGCCTGGCTCATGGTTACGTTTGGTTATGTGCAAGTTAAAGGCCGACTTTTTCGGGTTTTTCAAACGGAAACTTCCTCTCAGACAGCGCAAAAAATCAGGGACGTAGGTTACCGCGGTCAGCGTATCAATTAGATTATAAATAATGTGAACGCTAGCACTAGCTAAGTCAACGTTAGTGGTGCTAAGTTCTGCAATGACGGCACAGTGGCTAAGCAATGTGACGTAGAGGGTGACAATTTTGCGGGACTTCCGCAGGTAACGTGTTTCCCACGGGAGTATGGGAGTCAATTTCACTGTCAGTAATGTGTTTGGAACGGATAAATCATAGAAATTAACGGGAGCGGGACGGAGATTAAATTAAAAAAATCACGCTGCAATGCGGTGAGTGCGCCCAAAGATTGCGAGGCATTTCGTTTTAGAAAAGAGAAGCACTTACAACTCACAATACGTTTGTTGGTTGGGAATACCGTGACCGGAGGGAGTCTCGCAAAATTGTCACTACCGAACCCTAACCCCCTCCAGCACACCACAACAACATCAGCGCAGCACACACACACAGACACACACAGTCTGATAACTTTAGACAACATAGGGAACAAAACGGGATTTTGCAGGACAGGATTTTCAATTGATTCCTGTGTCACCCTCTAATGTGACGCTACTGCAGTACAGAAAGCCAAACAGTTCAAATACACGTGATTTTCTTACGTGTACACAACACATAAACAACCCGTTAACAACACGTAAACAACATGTTGATTTTTCATGCATAGACAACACGTAAACAACATGTAAACAACCCGTTAACATGTTGATTTTTCACGCATAGACAAAACGTAAACAACACGTAAACAACATGTTGATTTTTCACACGTAGACAAAACGTAGACAACACGTAGACAACATGTTGATTTTTCACACGTAGACAACACGTGTTGCGTAACGTGTTGTTAACATGTTGTCAACGTGTTGTTAACGTGTTGTTTACGTGTTGTTTACATGTGAGAAATCACATGTATTTGAACTGTTTGGCTTTCCATACTGCTGCGGACGCCACATTAGGCAACACATAACACAAAGCACTTAGAGCAGCAGCTCCTGCGTTTTTTGAAGTTGAGTATAGCGGCTTCAGTTTCCCCCGTTGTATTTCATGGTAAACAACAACAAGAAAAGAAAGAAACAACGAAGCTAAAGAGAGAAAGAAAAACCAAGATACAAAAGAAACACAAACAAAAAAGAGAAAGAAAAAAGGCGCAAAAGAGAGCGGAAAGGTAGAAAAACATTAAACGAAGAAAGGAAAACTGACCCTTTCAAACACCGAAGTCACACACACGTTACACTAACTAACGAAGCGATGGAGGCAGAAACCCCCGTGTTTTGGGAGGTAAAATGTCTGTTTTTTGTCAAAGCAGTCTGTTGGCTATGAAGAGAGCAGATATAACGGCTTCAGTTCCCCGTCGGAAAGGGGCCGTCTGAAGAACTCGACACAACAAGAGGCTTCTGAAAGCGTGACGGAGCCGTGATTGAGCCCGTACTCCGCCGGGTGAACAGCAACAACCGGAAGACCCAACAACCGAGGTCAGCTTCAGACTGTCACTGTCCTACAAGACAACAAGACAGTGTGTGTTACATAATACTGTCTGACTGTGTGTGTGTGTGTGTGTGTCTGTGTTAGCAGGATGACAGAATGGGAGCTCACTTCTGCACACGCTCAGTGTCTCTCCCTGCTGGCTTAAGTGACACACACACACACAAACACACACGCTTAAGTGGCACACACTCAGAGACACATACACTCAGACAAAAACGCACACACACACACACACACACACACACAGAATGCGTTTCACTATCGTTGTGGGGACCCGTCATTGACATAATGCATTCCCTAGCCCCTTACCCTAACCTTAACCATCACCACTAGATGCCTAACCTTAACCCTTACCCTCACCCTAACCATAACCTAATTCTAACCCTAATCCTAAAACCAAGTCTTAACCCTCAAACAGACCTTTAACCTTGTGGGCTCCAGCATTTTGGCCCCACAAATCTGTCGGGACCCCACAAGTATACTGGACTCCCGGTTTTTGGACCCCACGAATATAGTTAAACAAGAACACACAGACACGCACACACTAAACTGTGTATAGATGGTGTGTTTCTCCTGAGGTTAAGGCGGACAAACACACAAGCTGCAACTCAGGTGGTAGAGCGGTCGCCTGCCAATCGGAAGGTCGGTGATTCGATCCCTGTCCCTGCAGTCCCCATGTCGAAGTGTCCTCAGGCAAGACACTGAACCCCGAGTTGCCCCCAATGCTGCTCCATCGGAGTGTAAATGTGTGTGAGTGTTAATCTGATGAGCAAGTGGCACCTTGTACGGCAGCCTCGGCCACCAGTGTGTGAATGGTTCCTGTACTACGCAAAAGTACTTTGAGTTGTCGTTAAGACTAGAAAACTGCTATATAAATGCAGTCCATTTACACACACACACACACACACGCTTAAGTGGCGCACAAAGAGACTCAGACACACACACACACACACACACACACACTAAACTGTGTGTAGATGGTGTGCCTCTCCTGAGGTTAAGGCGGAATGTTACGGGGGGGGGGGGGGGTCATGAAACAATGTTTTGTCGATTTTCATTTTCCGACATTTTTTGCAACTTTTTTTTAACATTCTTTCACTGAATTTGTTTTCAAATGCTATAAATTCGAAATCAAACACCCACATTCACTGAAAGAGGTGAACTGATAATTCATTTGACTTGTGAAAAGTAATGGTTGTACGGAACCCAATTTTCTGATAAAGAAACGTTTTGAAAATGGGAGAAATTTGACCTGAGGACAACAGGAGGGTTTACAAAATTCCTAAACAAACAACATGGCTCAAAAGGATCAGGTGCAGAGAAAAAGCGCAGACGTACAAAACCAAATAATATAAATCAGAAAGAAAAGGGGAAAAGCAACCAAACAAAAAGCAACAAATACAAGAAAAAAATCAAGCTAGGGCTTTATTTGTGAATCATATTCTTCAATACAATTTGAGTTTGACAGAAGAACTTTAAGGGCTTTGGTATAGGTCACACATTGATGTATTATGTGACATTCTCCAGGAATGAGGATGTTGTTGTCTTCGGTATAAGCCGTAACAAGTCCTAACGGGCGTGACTGGCGGAGAGCGAGAGCCTGCGGGCGCAGCCGAAATGGTTAAATGGTTTTAACAGGAACGGGGCAACACCTTGACATGTGTTACCGTGACGATGCAGCGTTGGCTTTAGTTTACTTAGCTGCTCTGAAACACTCCAGGGATCCATGTTTCCAGAATTCTGATTATATCATTCATTTACCAAAATCACCAAATCAGCATCAAGAAAGAGAGAAAGAAATAAAGAAGGCAAAGAAAGCGGTGTGTGTGTCTGCATGTGTGCATTTCTGTGTGCATGTGTCTGTCTGTCTGCATATGTGTGTATGTACAGTGAGGAAAATAAGTATTTGAACACCCTGCTATTTTGCAAGTTCTCCCACTTGGAAATCATGGAGGGGTCTGAAATTGTCATCGTAGGTGCATGTCCACTGAGAGAGACATAATCTAAAAACAAAAATCCTGAAATCACAATGTATGATTTTTGTAACTATTTATTTGTATGATACAGCTGCAAATAAGTATTTCAACACCTGTCTATCAGCTAGAATTCTGACCCTCAAAGACCTGTTAGTCTGCCTTTAAAATGTCCACCTCCACTCCATTTATTATCCTAAATTAGATGTACCTGTTTGAGGTCGTTAGCTGCATAAAGACACATGTCCACCCCATACAATCAGTAAGAATCCAACTACTAACATGGCCAAGACCAAAGAGCTGTCCAAAGACACTAGAGACAAAATTGTACACCTCCATAAGGCTAGAAAGGGCTACGGGGAAATTGCCAAGCAGCTTGGTGAAAAAAGGTCCACTGTTGGAGCAATCATTAGAAAATGGAAGAAGCTAAACATGACTGTCAATCTCCCTCGGACTGGGGCTCCATGCAAGATCTCACCTCGTGGGGTCTCAATGATCCTACGAAAGGTGAGAAATCAGCCCAGGACTACACGGGAGGAGCTGGTCAATGACCTGAAAAGAGCTGGGACCACCGTTTCCAAGGTTACTGTTGGTAATACACTAAGACGTCATGGTTTGAAATCATGCATGGCACGGAAGGTTCCCCTGCTTAAACCAGCACATGTCAAGGCCCGTCTTAAGTTTGCCAATGACCATTTGGATGATCCAGAGGAGTCATGGGAGAAAGTCATGTGGTCAGATGAGACCAAAATAGAACTTTTTGGTCATAATTCCACTAACCGTGTTTGGAGGAAGAAGAATGATGAGTACCATCCCAAGAACACCATCCCTACTGTGAAGCATGGGGGTGGTAGCATCATGCTTTGGGGGTGTTTTTCTGCACATGGGACAGGGCGACTGCACTGTATTAAGGAGAGGATGACCGGGGCCATGTATTGCGAGATTTTGGGGAACAACCTCCTTCCCTCAGTTAGAGCATTGAAGATGGGTCGAGGCTGGGTCTTCCAACATGACAATGACCCGAAGCACACAGCCAGGATAACCAAGGAGTGGCTCTGTAAGAAGCATATCAAGGTTCTGGCGTGGCCTAGCCAGTCTCCAGACCTAAACCCAATAGAGAATCTTTGGAGGGAGCTCAAACTCCGTGTTTCTCAGCGACAGCCCAGAAACCTGACTGATCTAGAGAAGATCTGTGTGGAGGAGTGGGCCAAACTCCCTCCTGCAGTGTGTGCAAACCTGGTGAAAAACTACAGGAAACGTTTGACCTCTGTAATTGCAAACAAAGGCTACTGTACCAAATATTAACATTGATTTTCTCAGGTGTTCAAATACTTATTTGCAGCTGTATCATACAAATAAATAGTTAAAAAATCATACATTGTGATTTCTGGATTTTTGTTTTTAGATTATGTCTCTCACAGTGGACATGCACCTACGATGACAATTTCAGACCCCTCCATGATTTCCAAGTGGGAGAACCTGCAAAATAGCAGGGTGTTCAAATACTTATTTTCCTCACTGTATATCGGAGTGTGTGTGTCTGCGTGTGTCGTGTGTCTGTCTGTCTGTGTGTGTGTGTGTGTGTGTCTGTGTGAGCCTGCGTGTGTGACTGCGTGTGTGCGTCTGTGTGTATGTATGTGTGTCTGTGTGCTGGTCTGTGTCTGCGTGTGTGTCTGTGTGCGTATGTATGTCAGTCTATGTGTCTGCGTGTGTGTCAGTCTGTGTGACTGCGTGTGTGTGTGTGTGTCTGTATGTATGTGTGTGTGTGTGTGTGTATCTGCGTGTGTGTATGTATGTGTGTCTATGTGTATGTATGTCAGTGTGTGTTTGTGTGTCGGTGTGTCTGTGTGACTGTGTGTGTGTATGTGTGTACGTCTGTGTGTGTGTGTGTGTGTGTGTGTGTATGTCTGTCTCTGTGTGTCTCTGTGTGTATGTGTCTGTGTCTCTGGTGTTTCTGTGTGTCTGTCTCTGGTGTGTCTGTGTGTGTCTATGGTGTGTCTGTGTGTGTCTCTGGTGTGTCTGTATGTGTCTCTGGTGTGTCTGTGTCTCTGGTGTGTCTGTGTGTGTCTCTGGTGTGTCTGTGTCTCTGGTGTGTCTGTCTCTGTGTGTCTCTGTGTGTATGTGTCTGTGTCTCTGGTGTGTCTGTGTGTGTCTCTGGTGTTTCTGTCTCTGGTGTGTCTGTGTGTCTGTCTCTGGTGTGTCTGTGTGTATGTCTGTCTCTGGTGTGTCTGTGTGTATGTCTGTCTCTGGTGTGTCTGTGTGTATGTCTGTCTCTGGTGTGTCTGTGTGTGTCTCTGGTGTGTCTGTCTCTGTGTGTATGTGTCTGTGTCTCTGGTGTTTCTGTGTGTCTGTCTCTGGTGTGTCTGTGTGTGTCTATGGTGTGTCTGTGTGTGTCTCTGGTGTGTCTGTGTGTGTCTCTGGTGTGTCTGTGTGTGTCTCTGGTGTGTCTGTCTCTGTGTGTCTCTGTGTGTATGTGTCTGTGTCTCTGGTGTGTCTGTGTGTGTCTCTGGTGTTTCTGTCTCTGGTGTGTCTGTGTGTCTGTCTCTGGTGTGTCTGTGTGTATGTCTGTCTCTGGTGTGTCTGTGTGTATGTCTGTCTCTGGTGTGTCTGTGTGTATGTCTGTCTCTGGTGTGTCTGTGTGTATGTCTGTCTCTGGTGTGTCTGTGTGTGTCTCTGGTGTGTCTGTCTCTGTGTGTATGTGTCTGTGTCTCTGGTGTGTCTGTGTGTGTCTCTGGTGTGTCTGTCTCTGTGTGTATGTGTCTGTGTCTCTGGTGTGTCTGTGTGTGTCTCTGGTGTGTGTGTGTGTGTCTCTGGTGTGTCTGTCTCTGTGTGTCTCTGTGTGTATGTGTCTGTGTCTCTGGTGTGTCTGTGTGTGTCTCTGGTGTGTCTGTCTCTGTGTGTATGTGTCTGTGTCTCTGTGTGCGTCTCTGTGTGCATGTGTGTGTGTCTCTGGTGTGTCTGTGTGTATGTCTGTCTGTGTGTCTCTGGTGTGTCTGTGTCTCTGGTGTGTGTGTTTCTGGTGTGTCTGTGTGTATGTCTGTCTGTGTGTCTCTGGTGTGTCTGTGTCTCTGGTGTGTGTGTTTCTGGTGTGTCTGTGTGTATGTGTGTGTGTCTCTGGTGTGTCTGTGTCTCTGGTGTGTCTGTGTCTCTGGTGTGTGTGTCTCTGGTGTGTCTGTGTGTATGTGTCTCTGGTGTGTCTGTGTGTATGTCTGTCTGTGTGTATGTCTGTCTGTGTGTATGTCTGTCTGTCTGTGTGTCTCTGGTGTGTCTGTGTCTCTGGTGTGTGTGTTTCTGGTGTGTCTGTGTGTATGTCTGTCTGTGTGTATGTCTGTCTGTGTGTATGTATGTGTCTGTGTCTCTGGTGTGTGTGTTTCTGGTGTGTCTGTGTGTATGTGTTTCTGGTGTGTCTGTGTGTATGTCTGTCTGTGTGTATGTCTGTCTGTGTGTATGTCTGTGTGTATGTATGTGTGTGTGTCTCTGGTGTGTCTGTGTCTCTGGTGTGTCTGTGTCTCTGGTGTGTCTGTGTGTATGTCTGTCTGTGTGTATGTCTGTCTGTGTGTATGTATGTGTCTGTGTCTCTGGTGTGTGTGTTTCTGGTGTGTCTGTGTGTATGTGTTTCTGGTGTGTCTGTGTGTATGTGTTTCTGGTGTTGTCTGTGTGTATGTCTGTCTGTGTGTATGTCTGTCTGTGTGTATGTATGTGTCTGTGTCTCTGGTGTGTGTGTTTCTGGTGTGTCTGTGTGTATGTGTTTCTGGTGTGTCTGTGTGTATGTCTGTCTGTGTGTATGTGTGTGTGTCTCTGTCTCTGGTGTGTCTGTGTCTCTGGTGTGTGTGTTTCTGGTGTGTCTGTGTGTATGTGTCTCTGGTGTGTCTGTGTGTATGTCTGTCTGTGTGTATGTCTGTCTGTGTGTATGTCTGTCTGTCTGTGTGTATCTGCGTGTGTGTATGCGTGCATGTCTGCGTGTTTGTGTGTGTGAGAGAAACACTGAAGTATGAGTGGTCGAGCAGCTGTTACATCATCGATAACGAGCCAATTAGAAGGCAGGAGGCTCTTCACATTCTGAAACAGTTACATCATCAGTCTTCCAAGCTCAGCTGTCAGCTCATCGCCATGGTTACGACCGACTCTTGAACAAAAGGACGATGGAAAAGCCAACGCTGGGATAAAGTTCTGTGTCTTTGAATCTTTGAATGACTCGACGAACAGCCGAGTCCCTCTCTGTGTCCAGCTGCTGTTGAATATTAATGAGATGCTGTCTGCACTCTGATTGGCTGTCAGAGCCTGTCAATCAGCTTACATAAGAGCTCCCGCCTGCCTCTGAATATTCATGTCAACGGTCAGAGCAGCTGAGAGACAGAGAGGTTAGAATAAGTAAAAGGATATTTTAATAAGGAGGAAGGAAAAGGGGGAAAAGAGAAGGAGAGAAAGTAAAGAAAAGAAAGCATAAAGGAGGAAAGAAAGGGGGAAAGAGGAGAAAAGAAAGGAGGAAAGAAGGGGGAATTAAATAAATAGGAAGGAAAGAGAAAGGAGGGGAACATTAGGAAAGAAAGGAGCAAAGTAAGACAGAAGAATAAAGGTAAAGTAGCTAAGGAGGACAAAGGAAAGAAAGAG
The DNA here is from genome assembly GCA_023566125.1 of Zingel zingel. Taxonomy (NCBI): domain Eukaryota; kingdom Metazoa; phylum Chordata; class Actinopteri; order Perciformes; family Percidae; genus Zingel; species Zingel zingel. Next base: position 34,924,745 of record CM042325.1, on the reverse strand, counting down.
GAAACTAACCTTTTTAGAGTTATGAAAAAAAACAAGAATTAATATAATTATGTTTTTATTGATCCTGTGTGGACGATGTTCTCCACAGACCGACAGAAACAAAACCATCTATGCATCATCATCATCGTAACATTGACAAAAAACAAAGGCGTCATAGTGAACAGCGTCTACTCAGACGGTAAAATAATTCAGTGAAGAGGAAAGTTAACGTTTCTACCATCAATAACATTTAGAACCCGCTGAGGACTCACTCACTCATTCATTCATTCATTCATTCATTCATTCATTCATAGAAGTCACTTTTCGGGGTTTTGGAAGTGTGCAGAAGCTGCCATCACAAACACGCTTTCATCTTACATGAAACAAGAACACTGAGTTGTGGAAATTTTTTTAATAAACTCGGGAACGAATGACCTCTAACCCTCAAGGGGCTTCTATAAATTCTCGCTGCATAGAAGCAGAATACTGGAGGTAATATTGTTCAAAATAAAAATTAGTTTTTTTCCAAACGGAAACTGAATCTTGGGGGAATCTAAACTTCACGGAGGGGCAGAAGCTCAGAGTTCAGCAAGTTATTTAAGTAAATGTTGGTAAAAGTAGGGATGCTCCGATAAGATAGCTGGGCTTTGGGAAACTGAAGCTCGCAGGACCTTAAACATCACAGAGGCACATTAGTTTAGAAAGTCGTTAAGGTAATTGTAAATAAAAGTAGGGCTGCAACGATCCAACTGTTTCAGCTCTTATACATCTAAAATATGTGTGTATTAACAGTTTAGGGTCTGTATAATTTAACAGAAATTGTCCATAAAACTTGATTGTTATATTCCTTATATTTCAAACTGTATAATTTGTGCAAAGACAACTTTTGTCAGCTACAGAGGGTTTGGGAATTTAAAGAAGTCCACGTAGTCATTTATTTCGACAATTGCTTTTTTTTTTTTTTTTTTTTACAAAGTTTTTGCTGCTTTTTTTTACCTTTGCGATGCTTTTTTCACTGTTTTTTGTTTGGTTTTTTTACATTTTTGGAAGTTTCTTTGAAATGTTGTGTATTTCAACTGCAGGTACACACATTTCTGGTTTTAAATACGGGGCAAAGTCCGGGTTATGAGCTGCCAGAACTTGTTATTTTACAGGTTTATTTCTTAAGAGTGTATGATATCTGGGCTTTGGGAAACTGAAGCTGGAAGGACTTCAAACTTCAGCACATCAAATAAATCCTGTCGCTGCTGAGCTCAGAGTTTAGAAAGTTGTTTGTTAATAAAATTGGGGTGCACCTGTCCGAGTCCCGATACCTGGGCCAATGGCCAATCTGATCCAAGGATCTTTCCTTTACGTGTAAGAAAACATCTAACTTTGTAAATGAAAACCGCAACAAATAAATTGACTGAATTGTTATTTATCATTAAAATAATAAATGTTGCACCAGCAACTTCGTAAAACATCTTCGTACTTAATGATCCCGATTATTGGTTTTAGTCTCCTTTATGAAAAAGAAAAGTAGAAATTCTCAGTACAGCGTGTTAAATGTGAATATATTCTAGTTTCTTCACTCCTCTTTTCTCACCAATCGATCCCAAAACCTCCCAGTTAGAGAGGAAATGCCCTAAACATATTCTTTGTAAATCTTTACAATCATTCCCTGAAAGAACCGAGCAAGTCTTGTTGCACTATTCAAATAGTAGCTTGGAAGGTGTTGTTTCCCGAAGAGAACGCAGTTTGATAAACTGAAACACACAGCGAGAGGAAGAGGAGGGACATCCGGCAGCGGAACAGGAAATTATCCTGGAAACGTTCTTCCGATGATCCTTGACTACAGTTACGGTTGAAAATGACAGAAATTAACAACTTTGCAGATTTCACATTTCTCGATTATTCAAATCAACGGTCATTGGACTACACGTAAGTGATTTTTGTGTTCAGTCTGATTTATGGTCCTACAGAAGCTCCACGCAGTGTGTGTGGAGTGTGTGTGTGTTGGGGGAATGTGTGTGTGTGTGTGTGTGTGTGGTAGAGTGACGGTGATTATCTTGTGGGTAATGCAACGCTACCAAGCCACGGTCGAGCGATGTGAGTCACCGCAACATTTTTTGGAGCAGTGCACGTCAGGCTACGGCATCGGGTCGGTATCTCCAGGTTCCTACGGCGTTGATTTAACGCAGAAGCATACCTTTAGCGTATCGGAGCATCCCTAAAGTAAAACATGGGGAACTCTCTTGTGATGTTACCATAAAGAAATCCCAACAAGGCATATGATCCAATACATTTTTTTCTTCCTTTCTGGTACAAATAAGCTTCCATATATAATCATTAGTTATTAGATTATTTTCGCAAATCATCAGCATGATTTGAAATGACAGAGATCGTGTCGCTCAATCAGGAACAAAGAACTTTATCTGCTTTTAATTTGACATTCAAACCACAAAACACTTCATTCTTTTAAATTTAATGTAAAAACAAATGAAGAGAAAAATACACTTTTAACTCCCCCCCTCCCCCCCCCCCCCCAAATCTCTGAAAAAAACTTATTTTTTTTGCAGGACAAAACGTTTTATGAAGTGGTTTTCTCTCAGTGTTTAGCCTCGTTAAACGTGTGTTAAAACAAATAAATCATCAAGACAAGAAGACATTTGCATTGAGGACTGGCAATGCCTCATGGCATTCACTAACAATAGAAAAAAAAATAAAAACTATTTAAATTAAAACATTTAATAAAAATAAAAAAGGAGAAGAAATCAAAGCTAAAGCCACGCGGCTCCTTTGCTGTCGTCTCTCTAAATGAAATCCGCCGTTTAACATTCGAGGTCCCTGCCGATGCGCTCTCAATCTGCAGCACTAGTAGTTTTTATTAGAATATGTTTACCGTTCTAGTTCATCTCTTCAAGCTTCTATATAAACATTTAGATTTTCTATGTACAGCAACAATAAACGCCTCCAAGCCTGCAGCAGCGGCAGCTCCTGTCAGACGGACTTTTGTGCAACTTTCAGTTTCTGCTAAATGAAAAATGTCAGACAACAACGAAGCGTTCAGACGAGCAGATTAACTGAGTTTTAAAAAGTGGCAATTAAATAAATCACAGGTGGTAGGACACAGTCTGTATCACGCCTTCTGATAGATTGTTTTTACGTTCGCCGTGGTAAACGAACACCGTCTCCAGGCTGGGCGATAGATAGGATTGGGCTTCGAGGAACCGTTTCAAAAATTACGACTATTGGAATCGTTATCCGATTTGGGGTTTCTCAAATTTTATGTGTGCAAGTTTTGGTTCCCGTAGCGGCCGCCGCCGTACTTCCAGCAGCCGCGTGTTGTTGCGTTGCAGCCGTGGAGTGCAGTACATTTTAGTCCTGTAACATTTTTCGGCGTAGATCAAGTGAAAATGAACTGGCGAGGCTTTCGAGAAACAATGTAACGTTTACATCAAAGCCCCACTGACCGTTCTCTGGGTTTTCTCCGAGTATGTTGAAATGAAAACCTGAATGAACAAATGAAAACCCCTCCTTTGACTCTGAGAAACACACGTTTCTTAGAGTCAAGTTTTCTGACACGTAATCAAAGATGCAGCCTGTCGAGATAGCAGATTAACGGAGCATAAATCAGACAAACGGTACAGGTTTTTAAAATCTACGTTTCCCATTTATAAGTCAGTTATAGCAACGAACGCAGAGATCTTCAAGTGTCTGCCTGCCTGCCTGGAGGGAAACAACATCCAAAATTGATTCTCACAAACATCCATCAAATGTTTTATGTTGTTCAACTTTCTGTATTAACTACCATGGATAATGACAGAACAAAAAGACAAAAAGCTAAAGTACAGAGTGAAGTAAACTGAACAAAGAAACCGTATATATTGCCAGTTAACTGCTGTTTCCCGGTCTTCAGTCCGAGTCCTGTTCGCCGTGAAGAAAGGACAAAAAAAAAATAATAAAATAAAATAAAAAAATACCGTTACCGATTTCACACCTCTGACCCCAAACATTAAGAGTTTAACTCTATCTGTCCGTCCGTCCCGATGTGACGTTAAATGCTTCTAAAGGGTTTCAACTCGTCATTTTCCAGTTTTGTTTGCTCAAAGACACGTTGGTGGGATCAAACCTGCGGCCGCAGAGTTACAGAACAGTCCGTATGTCGCCTCGCTGCTACAGGCGAAGAGACAAAGAGGAGAAACAAAAACAAAATAAAGAAAGAGGGGAGAAGAAAAAGTCCACCAGAGATGCTGAGGGTCACCTGCAGTCCACCCGCCCCTCTCTGGATGGTTGCCGTGGACGACCGGCCGCAGCTCCTCACTGACCCTCCCATCCCGCTCCTACAAACAAATGAAAACCCCGTTCAGACAAACCGGGGGGGGGGGGTCCTTCACTAAGGACCAGCTTAGTTAGTGGTTTATTGACATGCTTTTATCTTGAAAAAGTCAAACATCTTCGACTGTTTTATTGCATATTGTTTTTGTGTTTTTTTTTTTTTTGTTTTTTTTTACATTTTTGTTTTTTTCCTCGTTATTTTTGTTGCTTTTTCTGACTTTGTGAGTTTTTCAGACTGTCACTTTTTAAAAGTTTGTTGACGCTTTTGTCGCTGGACATTTTTGTTGACATGAAGCCCTACAAAAGTCGGCAAAAAAGTTCCTTTAGCCATCACATTTTTACAGCAACTTGTTTCAAAGTTGAAATCTCTCACTCTCACTCTGCCAAAATCCAGCTTTGAGTGTCACATAATTTGTTAGAAAACCAGTTCACCGGCTTTTTGGTTTTGGTGCATTACTAGGCGGGTCTAACTCTACTGTGAACCTAAATGGCCCGATGACAAATCTGTGAGGGGCCGGGTTCGGATTTTGCAGACTTTCTATGCATTCATTTTTAGTTTACATGCACTCTGACTTTTTTTAACGGTTTGGCAGTTTAACAAAGCGTAAAGCTGCCGGGACCCCGGAGGAAGAACGGTCATCTGAAAAGTAACTAAAGCTGTCGGATAAAAGTGCAAAAGTGACCTCTGAGATGTAGAAGAGTACAATAGATATATGTATATGTTATTTGTTTCTGTATTTCTTGCTTGTTTGCCATTCTGCTGCTCTCAGTATTGTGCTGCTAACACTAAAAATCTCAGAGTGTCTTTCGCGATATGTTTAATGCGCTGGTTGATATCGCGATGGCGATAACAAACCGATACTTTTAGGGTTTTGTATGTTTCAACAAGTCAAATTTAAAGACCTTTATGAATTAAATGTAAGACCTTTATCAAGATAAAAGTACTAAAAGTAGATAAACGCAGAGACACAAAAGTACTTGCAAAGGTAATAAACGTAATAAAATTGAGTGAACAATTCAGCGATTTTAAGACTTTTTAAGGCCTAAAAATGTAGACTATTAAAGATCCTGTGGCAACAGATACTGTGCATCGCTACTGTTTATACACACACACACACACACACACACACACACACACACACACACACACACACACACACACACACACACACACACACACACACACACACACACACACACACACACACACACACCTGGCAACAACAGTGTTTCTGACTCGGACACAGTAAAGAGTCTGCGTGCTCACCTGTAGTTCTGGGATCAGAGTGAGGCTGAGGCTGGGTGGCAGGGGGAGGGGTGAGGGGCGGGGTCACTCTGTGGCGAAGTGCAACTCCGGAGGGGGGGGCTTGATGGTGACGGGCTGGGAGGTGCGGCGGGGGGGCGAGGGCTTGGGCTGAGCCTGCTGCTGCATCGTGTCGTAGTACGTCACGCCTCCGTAGGTCACCTGGGCCTGACCCTGAGACACACAGGCACATTCAAATCAGGTTTAAAAACTTTATTATCCACAGGAAGGGGAACAAATCACAGGTCAGACAACGGCTCATACCGTTTCAATAGTTAAACGGACGTCTAATGAGCAAACATGCCTCAGTTTCTTCTGATCCTTTCCCGGGTCTAGTGTGTGTGTATCCCGGGGGATTATTATGGGGTTTACGTGATCTGAGTGACGTTATATTTCAGAACAGGGAGTCTAACCTGTGGAGTCGGGTACATGGTGGGGTAAGGGAAGGTCATGACGCCTGGCGGAGGGTAGAAAGGCGGCGGCAGCAGCTGCTGCGGCTGGCCCGGTGGCAGCGAAACAGGCGGGCCGCCGTACAGCGGGGGGTTAGCGATGGGGCCGCCCGATTGGTGGGGATGGAGACCTAAAGGAGGAGGAAGAGAAGAGGTCAGTGAGAAGAAACACAAAAAAAAAAAAATCTACATTGTGCAATAAGTAGGTTATTGGGGTTGTAATATGTTAGTGGTGCAATACATGGGCTGTTCGATTGTTCAGGTTATGTGGAAATGTGTCATTTGTGTACTATGTAGGCTATTTGGGGTTGTGCATTATGTCAGTGCATTGGGTCATTTGTGCGATAAGTAGGCTTCTGGGGTTGGGCAATATGTTGGTTGTGCAATATCTCATTGTGCAAGGGCTGTGTTACACTTATTGCGGAGAGTGCAACCGACGGGGTTGATGTCCTGCTTGTTCAACAGTTGCTTGGTTAATTGCTATCAAACACATACGGAGAGGATTTGAATTGAGATTTCACCCCCCCACCCCCTCAATTTCTATAATTTTTGAAATGGTGATTTTCTTTGGGGTCTGGCCAAAGGCCCTGACACACCAACCCGATTATCGGCCGTCGGACAGTCTGGCGAGGTTGGTTGACTCAAGTTCGTTTGGTGTGTTCCGAGGGGCCGTCGGCTTTCATTTTGGCCGACCTGACTTGCTGGGTCGGAGGGCGGGCAGTCGGACTCACTGACCAATCTGATTGGTGGAGCGCTAACCCTGGAAATGACGAGCGGGATGAGCGTGACTAGCGTGTCTCAAAATCGGATGAAAATCTGTTAAACTGACCTTTGTTGATCTGAAATGAAGACAGATTCAGCGACTGCACGGCCTATTTCTTGCTTAAAATGTTTTCAGAAACACGTTTCGGTGAACTATTTTCGTAGAATATGAGAACGTATTGCGAACGAGCTGCCATTATGGTGGGGTGAAGCAAGACCCACGTGACGCGTTCGTCCAATTAGCTGCCGGTTTTCATTTTTTGGGCGACAATATAGATTAGCGCCACCTGCTGTTATGGAGACGTGTTGCGTCTTGCACACGCGCAGAACCTACGCTCAAGTCGGTGTCGTTTCGGTGTTTTCCAAGGCACTTTTTGGACCAACTCGGGGAGGCAGTCAGTCCGACTGCCTTTTCTGCCGAAGGTCAGCCGTCGGGTTGGTGTGTCATAGCCTTGAAACCTCTTTGGGTGGCGCCAAAGATTCCTCTTTGCAGGCCAGTGGTGTAGTCTACGTGATATGCAGGTATAGGGAGTATACCCACCAAGGTGATAATCGTTAACGAAAATGAACAAAATAACGAAAACTACGTGGGAAAAAACAATGTCGTTAACTGAAATAAAAACAAAAACGAGGCATTAGAAAAAAACGATAACTAAAACTGTAATGTCTGTTTGCAAAACTAACTAAAATAAAATCAAATAATTAAGTAAATGTACTTAGTTTTTGTCTTTCATAGAGCAAATAATGTTATCTTTCCGACCATGATATTTCCCTTAGACATGTATAGTTTCCGACTGGGAACCCAGAAATTCCGACATTCCACGTCATATTGAACACAACATAGTCCGTACCCCTCGCCTCATCGCCTGGCATCATAGCGGTACCTAAAGTCGGAAGAAAGTGGCTGATTCCTATTTGATTATGACTGTCAGATAAAAGCGCCTTGCAGTGGAAGGTGGTAAAATATGTGGTCAATTTATTACAGGGGAAAAAAAAAAAAAATCACACAAATTTGATGGATGCTTGGCTACAGGGCCAGGCAGCATGACAGAGACAACAGCAGGACAGAGAACAATATAGGAAGGCTTTCACTGGCAACCTGATAGCTGCTGGTTAGTAAATATACGCAGGAACACCAAAAGCGGGAGGAAGCCTGGGTTACTATGTGGATTGATACTGGGATGTCTACACAATTGTGTGAGTCGCCACTTTACTCAAACCAAAGTTCAAAACACCTGTTCATGTCGGTCTTCTTTAGTCTGTTGGCTGTTTAGGTTTTTTCCTGGTACACGTCACTTACACATTTTACTGCGGCATCTTGTGTAGACTGTTTACATATGTATGACCATAGGTAGGCTACATTTTATGTACTGGTGTTATTGTTGAATACATTGTGAATACATATTTCTAAAATTGTATGATGTTTTTGTTGAGTTGTTATTACACAATACTTTTTCTGATCTTTTTGAATCCCCCGACAAATAACCCATATTACAAAAAGACAAACTAATAAAAACTAAACTAAAACTAAACATTTTCAAAAAATAAAAACTAAACTCAAAAAGTCAAAAACGAAATAAAAATAAAAACTAATGAAAAATGCAAAACTATATTAACTTTGATACCCACTAGGAAAGGTCAAGGATTTCAGTATACCCACTTACAAAGACTTGAGAATACAGTTACGTAACGATTGTTTGGTGAGAGAACTTTCACACATTACGCTCTAACGTTACAAAAAAAAGCTTTGGGATGGGCGAGTCTACTGCTGGCTGGGAAAAAATAACAGTACACTCACTACAAAAAACTAGACCACACCACTGAATCTGGCTACATATTTTCTAATGATGCAATTAAGAACCTATGGGAGCTCTCAGAGTTTAAAACAAATGTCCCTTCGGGGACAATAAAGTACATCTTATCTTACATCTTTAGAAAACGAGAGGAAAACACACTGCACTCACCGGGGTGGGGGATGTGCATCTCTGGCTGGACCAGCATGCCTTGCGGCGGGATGGGGGCGGGGCCGTCCCCGTGGGCATAGATTGGTCCCTGGTACGACACTGAGACAGAGACACACTGAGGTTAAACAAAGTGGCGGGCTGCACATTTACTCAAGTATTACTACTACTACTGTACTTCATTTGCCATTATGTTTTTATTATTTGTACATGTAAGGTGTCCTCGACACTGAGACAAAGACACATTGCATCCATTTTATCCACAATATACTGTATATTACTTTAAGGGCCAGGTAGTGAATTCAATATTTTTTAGGCACCGACCGAACTGCCTCGAAAGTATCAAGTAAATTGTAATTCGATACCCAATTTCAATCCCTAAGGAGTAAATCCCAGCAGCGTCAGTGAGACAATCAGCACGCAGCATGCTTCTACCAAGATATGATAATGTTTGTGATTGGCTGTCGTAGAGACACGCAGGAAAAACTCTACGTTAGACACAGTCTAACAGTATTCACTTCCTGCTAACTTTACAGAGGACAACGAGGGCAAAAATATTTGTTTCAGCCGCGGAAGATATTTGACCAGAACTTGGGTAAAATGAAACCTCGCAGGTCACATGACCGCCATCACACGGCTTCTGTCTGCTGTGCATGTCTGTGCGTCATCTCGTCTTACTGGGTTCATAGTAGTGTCCCTCCATCACTCCCAGGTGCATGGGCGGCGCCGGCTCGGGCACGGCCCTCTGCCGTTGGGACGAGTAGCGCTTGGCTCGATTGGAGCCGGCGCCCATCTCCTCCATGGCGGAGAACGGAGGCGGGCCGCCGGGGATGTGCATGGCGTTGGGCAGGCCTGAGGACAGGAGACAGAGAGAAAAGATTCAACATTAAAGGTCGGCTGACGGGCACGGGGAACGTAGAACGCCACGGAGGGAGGGAGGGAGGGGGAGGGAGAGAGAGCGTGTGTGTGTGTGAGTGAGTGAGTGTGTGTGTGAGAGAGAGAGAGAGAAAGAGAGAGAGAGCGAAAGAGTGAATGAGTGAGTGAGTGAGTGAGTGAGAGAGAGAGCGCGGGTGAGTGAGTGAGTGTGTGAGAGAGTGTGTGAGTGAGAGAGAGAGAGAGAGTGTGAGTGAGTGATTGTGTGAGTGAGTGAGTGAGAGAGAGTGAGTGAGTGAGTGAGTGAGTGAGTGAGTGAGTGAGTGAGTGAGTGAGTGAGTGAGTGAGTGAGTGAGTGTGAGAGAGAGAGAGAGAGAGAGACACACACATGATAAGACGGGAGTGTTTTCGTGGGCTCGGGATGGGAGCGACAATTGATTCCTGTGTCACCCGCAGACAGACAGACACACACACGCCATCGGACACTTGACTTGAATGTGCTTTTGGCCAATCAAGAACAATAAAAATGTAATAGAGCAAAACGATTGTTTTGCACATTACGTTTTGCAAGTGAACTCTTATTGTAAATAAAGTTCAACGGGAAAAATACTAAGGGTCGTTCTACAGCTCACGGTGTTTCCACTGTTGATTTGTTTCACGGTTTTTAAAATAACAAAAAAATGCAACATCTTTCCAAAAGTCAACGAGTAATCGTGTTACATAACCGTGATTCCAGTATTGACCAAAATGAATCGGGATCATGATTTTTCCCGAGTGGCCCTGAGTTGTACTCACCTTTCATCTCCGAGCGGAAGTAGGACGTGGGGCTCTGGCTCCAGCTCTGTCCCGCCAGACTGAGTCGAGCCAAGTTCTGGTCCATCTCCGCCAGCCCTCCCGTGACTCCCGTCTGGCTCGGCCCATCACCCGCCCCCGCCCAGCTCTTCCCTCCCACGTTGCCGCCTCCCCCGGTGGTGGCGGTGGTGTTGTTGTTGTTCCCTCCGGCTGTGGCCGACTCCTCCACGGACGGCTGCTTGCTGCCCAGGTCGGCGGGCCGAGAGCGAGTCCTGCGAGCCAGCGAGTACGATTTACGCTCCATTGCCGGCCGCTCGGTGGGAGGAGAGGCCTCCCGAGTGGTCGACAGCGACGGCGAGGAGGCGTCCGAGGCGGAATGAGCCAATCCGGACGCAGATCTGTCGGCGCCGCCGCGTTGCTCCTGCTGCTGTCGTCTCGGCGACGCAGACTGGGACACCGCCGTCGTCGCAACACCGAAGTCCTGCTCCCGAACGCCCCCGTGGCTGAATGCAATATCCTCAACGACCACGGAGGGGCCCCTCCCCCCGCCGCCCCTGCTGCCCACGCCCCTGTCTCCCACGGGGTCGGACTGAGCTTTGGGGCCCTGTCGCTCCCTGGGGTGCATCTGGGGCGCGTTTGAATCGCTGTTCCGGTACTGGGACTGAGGCGCGGGGTGCATTTGATTCTGGTGGGAGGGTCGGCTGCGGGAGGGAGGCGGCCGGGAGGGATTGCCGCTGCGCTGGGAGGAGGAGATGGGGAGAGACGAGGGGGGTGCGGAGGACGGCGGGTTTGATGAAGGCGGAGCGCCTCCTCGGTTCGGAGCGGCGCTCGGCTGCCAGGATCGGACCGGCCGCTCTGCGCCTCCGTCTCTCCACCGCTTGTCTCTGCTGGGAGACATACTCTGTCTGCGGACACACACACACACACACACACACACACACACACACACACACACACACACACACACACACACACACACACACACACACACACACACACACACACACACACACACACACACACACACACACACACACACACAGTCAACTCACGCAGGAGAAAGGGAACTATACAAGATATCTCGGACCTGACATAAAAGCTGACTTTCCCTCAGTTAGCGAAGTAGTCCAGTTCTATGTTCAACTTTCACATCCCATAAACTCTGTCGGTAGTTGAAAGACGTCTCCCTCGACGACGCAGCTGCTAAGTGGCGCTGTCAGTAATCACACTCACTGTCTCAGTTCACTCTCTCCTTCTCCAGATAGCTGTTTGGCGCATAGCTAAAATCCTGACAAATTGGAGCCTCATTACCTGTCCTGTGTAACATTACTCCTCATTTGACTGACAAGCACATATACACTTCAATAAACTGAACCCCCCCCCCACACACACACACTTTATTGCTCACCTCGGCCGGCGCTGCTGCCGGTAGTGTCGGTCTCCGGAGCCGCCGCCGTTTCTGATGTCGTAACCGTAGATGGCGATGAGCTCCTCGCGGCTCTTCGGCGCCTGCTCCTCCTCCCTGAAGCGGTCGTGCTCCCAGCGACCCTCATCCTTCCACAACTTCCTATTTCGACCTTTCGGTCTGAGAGGGCAAAGATTTCAAAAAGCGAACTTCAACTTTTCAGCTTTATCTCTTAAAGTGCTCATATTATGCTCATTTTCAGGTTCATAATTGTATTTAGAGGTTGTACCAGAATAGGTTTATGTGGTTTCATTTTCAAAAAACACCATATTTTTGTTGTACTGCACATTGCTGCAGCTCCTCTTTTCACCCTGTGTGTTGAGCTCTCTGTTTTAGCTACAGAGTGAGGCATCACACTTCTGTTCCATCTTTGTTGGGAGTCACACATGCTCAGTAGCTAGGTAAGGACTACTAGCCAGTCAGAAGCAGAGTATGAGGGCGTGCCCTGACAGTACCTAGGTAAGGACTACTAGCCAGTCAGAAGCAGAGTATGAGGGCGTGCCCTGACAGTACCTAGGTAAGGACTACTAGCCAGTCAGAAGCAGAGTATGAGGGCGTGCCCTGACAGTACCTAGGTAAGGACTACTAGCCAGTCAGAAGCAGAGTATGAGGGCGTGCCCTGACAGTACCTAGGTAAGGACTACTAGCCAGTCAGAAGCAGAGTATGAGGGCGTGCCCTGACAGTACCTAGGTAAGGACTACTAGCCAGTCAGAAGCAGAGTATGAGGGCCCTGACAGTACCTAGGTAAGGACTACTAGCCAGTCAGAAGCAGAGTATGAGGGCGTGCCCTGACAGTACCTAGGTAAGGACTACTAGCCAGTCAGAAGCAGAGTATGAGGGCGTGCCCTGACAGTACCTAGGTAAGGACTACTAGCCAGTCAGAAGCAGAGTATGAGGGCCCTGACAGTACCTACAGTGAGGAAAATAAGTATTTGAACACCCTGCTATTTTGCAAGTTCTCCCACTTGGAAATCATGGAGGGGTCTGAAATTGTCATTGTAGGTGCATGTCCACTGTGAGAGACATAATCTAAAAACAAAAATCCAAAAATCACAATGTATGATTTTTTAACTATTTATTTGTATGATACAGCTGCAAATAAGTATTTGAACACCTGAGAAAATCAATGTTAATATTTGGTACAGTAGCCTTTGTTTGCAATTACAGAGGTCAAACGTTTCCTGTAGTTTTTCACCAGGTTTGCACACACTGCAGGAGGGAGTTTGGCCCACTCCTCCACACAGATCTTCTCTAGATCAGTCAGGTTTCTGGGCTGTCGCTGAGAAACACGGAGTTTGAGCTCCCTCCAAAGATTCTCTATTGGGTTTGGGTCTGGAGACTAGCTAGGCCACGCCAGAACCTTGATATGCTTCTTACAGAGCCACTCCTTGGTTATCCTGGCTGTGTGCTTCGGGTCATTGTCATGTTGGAAGACCCAGCCTCGACCCATCTTCAATGCTCTAACTGAGGGAAGGAGGTTGTTCCCCAAAATCTTGCAATACATGGCCCCGGTCATCCTCTCCTTAATACAGTGCAGTCGCCCTGTCCCATGTGCAGAAAAACACCCCCAAAGCATGATGCTACCACCCCATGCTTCACAGTAGGGATGGTGTTCTTGGGATGGTACTCATCATTCTTCTTCCTCCAAACACGGTTAGTGGAATTATGACCAAAAAGTTCTATTTTGGTCTCATCTGACCACATGACTTTCTCCCATGACTCCTCTGGATCATCCAAATGGTCATTGGCAAACTTAAGACGGGCCTTGACATGTGCTGGTTTAAGCAGGGGAACCTTCCGTGCCATGCATGATTTCAAACCATGACGTCTTAGTGTATTACCAACAGTAACCTTGGAAACGGTGGTCCCAGCTCTTTTCAGGTCATTGACCAGCTCCTCCCGTGTAGTCCTGGGCTGATTTCTCACCTTTCTTATGATCATTGAGACCCCACGAGGTGAGATCTTGCATGGAGCCCCAGTCCGAGGGAGATTGACAGTCATGTTTAGCTTCTTCCATTTTCTAATGATTGCTCCAACAGTGGACCTTTTTTCACCAAGCTGCTTGGCAATTTCCCCGTAGCCCTTTCTAGCCTTATGGAGGTGTACAATTTTGTCTTTAGTGTCTTTGGACAGCTCTTTGGTCTTGGCCATGTTAGTAGTTGGATTCTTACTGATTGTATGGGGTGGACATGTGTCTTTATGCAGCTAACGACCTCAAACAGGTACATCTAATTTAGGATAATAAATGGAGTGGAGGTGGACATTTTAAAGGCAGACTAACAGGTCTTTGAGGGTCAGAATTCTAGCTGATAGACAGGTGTTCAAATACTTATTTGCAGCAGTATCATACAAATAAATAGTTATAAAATCATACATTGTGATTTCTGGATTTTTGTTTTTAGATTATGTCTCTCACAGTGGACATGCACCTACGATGACAATTTCAGACCCCTCCATGATTTCCAAGTGGGAGAACTTGCAAAATAGCAGGGTGTTCAAATACTTATTTTCCTCACTGTAGGTAAGGACTACTAGCCAGTCAGAAGCAGAGTATGAGGGCGTGCCCTGACAGTACCTAGGTAAGGACTACTAGCCAGTCAGAAGCAGAGTATGAGGGCGTGCCCTGACAGTACCTAGGTAAGGACTACTAGCCAGTCAGAAGCAGAGTATGAGGGCGTGCCCTGACAGTACCTAGGTAAGGACTACTAGCCAGTCAGAAGCAGAGTATGAGGGCGTGCCCTGACAGTACCTAGGTAAGGACTACTAGCCAGTCAGAAGCATAGTATGAGGGCGTGCCCTAACAGTACCTAGGTAAGGACTACTAGCCAGTCAGAAGCAGAGTATGAGGGCCCTGACAGTAGCTAGGTAAGGACTACTAGCCAGTCAGAAGCAGAGTATGAGGGCGTGCCCTGACAGTACCTAGGTAAGGACTACTAGCCAGTCAGAAGCAGAGTATGAGGGCGTGCCCTGACAGTACCTAGGTAAGGACTACTAGCCAGTCAGAAGCAGAGTATGAGGGCGTGCCCTGACAGTACCTAGGTAAGGACTACTAGCCAGTCAGAAGCAGAGTATGAGGGCGTGCCCTGACAGTACCTAGGTAAGGACTACTAGCCAGTCAGAAGCAGAGTATGAGGGCGTGCCCTGACAGTAGCTAGGTAAGGACTACTAGCCAGTCAGAAGCAGAGTATGAGGGCGTGCCCTAACAGTACCTAGGTAAGGACTACTAGCCAGTCAGAAGCAGAGTATGAGGGCGTGCCCTGACAGTACCTAGGTAAGGACTACTAGCCAGTCAGAAGCAGAGTATGAGGGCGTGCCCTGACAGTACCTAGGTAAGGACTACTAGCCAGTCAGAAGCAGAGTATGAGGGCGTGCCCTGACAGTACCTAGGTAAGGACTACTAGCCAGTCAGAAGCAGAGTATGAGGGCGTGCCATGCTAGCAGCTAGGCGAGCATTATAACGTGTGTTCCAAAGTGACCACGTTTGTCTCTGAAGTAAAGGCTGGACTACAATAGAGCTGTTTGGAGCAGTTTGTGAACAGTGTTTTCTGTTGGAGATGGTAAGTCCCTTTGGGGAGGACAAATTTGGGCCTCACTTTACAGAAAGCTGAGTTTGTTCTGAACACTTATATGAAACACGTGGGGATCGGTTATATACAAATAACCCTAAAAAATGTGAATTTAAGAAAATGTGTAAAAATGCCCTCAGACCTGAGGGTTAAACTGCATAAAGTAGTTTTAAAACTGCCGTGCTTTTACATACAATTAGTTTGTACGGCTTCACTTACATTCATTTACACTGCAGATGTACCCCACTACCTCTTGACCAAACTTCATTCAAAGAATGCATTATATAATAATCATAATACTAATAATATTAATAATAACAACAACAACAACAACAACAGATGAAACCCCACCTCTCCTCCTCCTGAGCGTGTCCTCGGACATCGTGCTCGAAGAACAGACCCTTCCTCGGGATGTAAGCCGGGTTCTTCCTGTCCTCGTCGTCGTCGAGCTTCTGCCCCGGTTTCCCCCCCGTCTTCGTCTCGGGGTCGTCCGTAGACTCCTGCACGTGGGCCAGAGCTTCAGTTATTCAGCTACACCAGAACATACATATATACTACTCCATTCCAGACAGAATACCAGCTGAGATCAGTTGCATTGTTTTATTAACCAGAGCAGCAGTTTTCAGATTATATTATGCGATTACTTAATTGCAAAAGGGTTCTCCACTGTTGTAGACAGAAGTGGCTGATCTTGAATGTAATATATACATTGCCCATTATCAGCAACCATTCATCTGATATCATTTCAAAAGGCTAATGTATTTCAAAGATGAGGCGCTACATGGCGGCCGCCATTCCAGCGAGTCGCTCGTATGTTTTCTGAATGATTCTGAATGGCAGAGTCTACGCGTACAAGGATACTTGGATTAGTTGGTGGAAGTAATTACACATGAATGAGGCTTTTTGCTATGAATCAACTCAAAACATTACACAATGTAGGTTTAAATCTTACATTGAGTCTAGAGCTGCAAAGATGAATGGATTAGTCATCAACCGTTAGATTAATCTCAGACTATTTAGATAATCTATTAAATCGGTTTGAGTCATTTTTTATGAGAAAACAGGTTAACGTTGTGTGATGTCAGCATGTTAAAAGTGAGTATGTTCTAGGCTCTTCTCTCCTCTGGGACAGGAAACTGAAGATCTTTGAGTTGTGGACCAAAACAAGACATTTGGGGACGTCGTCTTGGGCTTTTCGGGAAACACTGATCCACATTTTCTGACATTTTAGAGAACAAACAATTTTTCAGAGCCGGCACACAGCTGTGAAACATGACTCTACTGTCAGCTGTTATCAGAGGATGCAGGGGAGGGAAACAAGAAATCAAAACAGAAACTCTCAAAATAAAACTAGTAGTAGTGTGTGTGTGTGTGTGTGTGTGTCCAGAAAATAATCCACACATTAATCAACAATGAAAATAATCCATATAGTTTTGATGCTAGTTGTTCCAGCGAGTCTCACCTGTCCGTCGCCGCTCTGTCTCTCCCCGGCGATTTTTCCCTTCTCCTCGGCCTTGCTGTCCTCTTTAATCTGTCCTCCTTCCTCCGACTCCGCCTCCTTCTCTTCATCCTCCCCCTCTTCCTCCACCACCTCCCCCTCCTCTTCTTCCTCCCCCTCTACCTTTGCCGGTTGGTCGGCTGCAGCAGCGGCAGCAACGGAGGCAGAGGGTTTGGGCTCGCTGGCTGCTGCTGCCGGAGCTTCTTCGTCGCTGTACTGCTCTGCCTCCTCTTCCTCCTCCGCTCCCTGGAGACACACGGGAAACATGGGAGTTAAATGGACTGGATCTTCTGTTTATCTCCAACAATCAACAGTGTGTTGTAAAAAGACGAAAAGAAAAGACAAAACCGTATAGAACACAAAAGATGAAAACAAACATTGACAAATCAATCCGAGTTTTTACCAAAGAACAAAAGAAGTTTGAGAAGGAGTAGGCGGAAGAGTGATGTAGTGTGTGTGTCTCTGTGTGGGCAGGTTACTTTAGAAATGTAAGAGTAGAGATGCCCACGATCAAGTTTTTAGCATACAGATTCTCCATCACCAATGAGCAACATTTGCTGATAGAGGGCCGATGGGTAGTTTAGTATCCCGACAGCCCGGGTTCTCCTCCTAAAAGTACTGTCGAGAACATGACTGCGCATCACAGTATTGAGGTTACACGACCATTATTACACAAGGAGACCATGTGAACCAACGATTTTGGGAAGACGGCATAAACCTCAAAAGAGTCAACATGGAAATCTTTGTTTCGTGCTGCATTATACATACGGGACATTATTCTCTTATGGTGTCCATATTTAATGCTGGTCTCTAGACTCTATCCTTGCACTATTGGACCTATGTGCACTACCACCATGACACACACTCTCATAGAGCACCTGACCATGCAGACTGAATCACAGGGTCAGTCCCTGCCCTGTCACTGCAAGCCTCTCATGCTTATACATCCCTTAGTACATTCGTATGGATTTTTTTTATTTAGTATCTTTTCTATTATTGTCCATATTATTCATGTTATTCATGTATTCATGATGTATGTTGTGTGTGATGTCTTTAAGCTACTGGGACCTTGAATTTCCCCGTGGGGATAAATAACGTATCTATCTATCTATCTATCTATCTATCTGGTCAAAAAAAAAATAGATCAGATTTTTTGGAGGAAGATTAATCAACGTAATGGTTTTTATTGCACATTAACAGCAACACTGGTCTTCGTGAGAGGGTCAGACATGAAGTCTGGACGGTTTGTGTTTCCCGTTGTCCTTCTATACGTCTTACTGGAAGTGGAGGATGTACGGGAGACTCGATGTCTTGACACGTCTTACCTCTGAATGGGAGCCATTTTCCTCTGCGTCAGCACTGTCGTAGTCAGAGAGGACAGCTGTGTACACACACACACACACACACACACACACACACACACACACACACACACACACACACACACACACACACACACACACACACACACACACACACACACACACACACACACACACTCATTATTCTGGACTCAAACATGTTTCATAAGCTTGGCACGAGCCCCAGTTCGTTACATTGATTTACAACAGTAAAAACAACTGCAACCAGTATCTTCTAATTCACTTGTATGTTTGCTGTGCAAGATGGGTTTGATTGTACAAGGGTGCAGGGCTGTGTTCTGGATCCTTACCTTCTCCTACACCGTCTTCACTCTCCTGCAAAGAGAGAGGTACAAAAACCAATATCAGCATCGCCATCAAACCATTAAATGAAGGAAGCACCACAACAACAACAGCAGCAACACCAACTAGGATACAGTCACACTGGGAGCTGCTAATGACTCTTTTCTTCCTGCAGGACAATGAAAGGCATCACATGAGAGAATTCAAACTTGGCTTGAAGCTTGTTTGCAGGTCCCATGAGTGCAAACTGATTATCTTGCTGCCGCATTTTAAAAACGGGGGCTCTCTCCTTGGAGCAAACTTTTAAAGAGTGAATAAAAACAGGCACTGCCTTTGATAAAAGAGACACAACAGGCAGAGACCGACAGATCTGTCAGTTTGAAGGACACATCAGACACAAAAACACGGCACAGAGCTTTACACGGTACTATCGCAAAGACTGTCAAAAATCTAGCGTCTGTGTGTCACCACCACGTTAACAACGTAAGATAAAAAGAACATAGAAGGAAAGAAAGAAAGATAGATGGAAAGAAAGAAAGACAGACAGAAGGAAAGAAAGATAGAGGGAAAGAAAGACTGATAGATAGAAAGAAAGAAAGACGGATAGATAGACAGATGGAAGGAAAGATAACTAAATATATTGACTGATAGAAGTAAAGATAGACAGACAGATGGAAGGAAAGATGGATAGAAGGAAAGAAAGACTGTGTGGTATTAGTGCTTTTACAGCAGTCAAGGATGTGAATACCTAGTCACCATAATCTCTGGGTCATGTAGCTATGTGTAGAGTTCCTGCTGGACGTGGCAGACACACGGTAGCATTAGCATTAGCGGGGCCTAGCTGGCTTTCTAAACAACAAATCCTAACTTCCCACTACTGGAATTAAACACCGTCTCTGTAAGCTGACAAATAAACAATTCAAAGCGTCTTATGTTTGGTTAAAAAAAAAACTCGAGAAGGCAAAATAAGGAGGGGCAGCCCGAGCCGGTGTCACTGCTGAATGTGTTACCCGTGTGAATGCGTTCCAACTGGCGCCTTTTCGTTTCACAACGGGGGTCAAACAAGTCCACTATATGGATTGTTTACGTTAAAAATATGACAATTTAACATGGCATACTATTAAAGTATATTACCCAGGGTCCAGGAATTAGCACCATCTACTAGCCAAAGATAGATGTGTTTCACTCACCAGCCAAAAAAACAATTGTTATTTACCGTTATTGAGAGGCTGGTGAAATTTAAAACATATACTAACGTTAGCTAGCTAGCTAGCTAGCTATATGGTTGGTGGACAAATACGTCCATTCTGGACCCTGTATATAACGTTTTATGTTGAAAAATGTCTATGTTAGAGAGGTTAAACTTCTCTAACATAACGTTTCCTTTGCGCTACTTAAGGAAACTCAAACTAACCGTTTATATCAGAAGTCAAACAACTCTACGCTCTTAATTATTTAACATTACCGATAATTCCCCCACAGTAACGTCACACCAACGGTTTCCAACAGGCAGCGGTGTGTGTCATAGCTGCCGGCCGGGAGACAGAGCCTTTAGCCCGGCTAGCTAGCTAACTGTTAGCTACTCACACACTCGGACTCCACAATGGGTTTGGGCTCGGGCCGGATCGCTGCTGCTGTCTCCTCGGGCGGCTCTGGGTCTCTCACGCGGGGCTTGGTCGTCGGGGAGGCCGACCTCCCGCTGTCCGAACCCGAACCAGACTCGTCGTCGTCCTCGCTGTCCTGGGACGCGCGCCTCGTCCTCCTCCTTCGCCGCCGGTCCGCCATCTTAGTTCTCGAATGGTTGGAACCGGAAAAAGGCAAGGGATTGTGGGTAGGCGAGTTCTTCTTCTTTAGGTATTTAGAGCGTCATAAAACAACTTATATTCTTGTACCGCCATCTACTGGGTTAGGGTTATACATGTTATATATATATATATATATATATATATATATATATATATATATATATATATATATATATATATATATATATATATAATTCGTTGTTTTATTAATCTCGAACAATCAACAATGTTGCAAAATAAAACAAAACCACAGAAATAAAACACAAACAATCAGAATTTACCAAAAAATAAATAAAAATAAAAAATATATAAAATGATTAGTTCGAGAATGAGCAGGCGGAAGCAAATAGGGTCCTGCCCCTACTACACAATATCATATTATTACAAAACAAATAGATATGCGAATACAGCATACAATCGTTCAGGTCTTACAATAACTAACATCAATAAAACAATATACAACAATACCTTTACATTACAATTCCATTCCTGTGTTTCGGTCTATTCATTTCTGTATTGGTCAAGAATTGATTTCTTTAATGTATGTTTGAACTGAATGATATTATGGCTCTATTTTGTCTATTTTGCTCTATTCAGTCCATTCCATAAGGTCACCCCACAAACTGAAACGCACGTTTTTAACAGCAGTTCGCACAAGAGGTTGTTTGAACATACATTGTCCTCTTAGATGATATCCCCCGTCTCTTTCATTAAACATTACGCGTATGTTACATGGTAAATTATTTTCTTGAACTTTAAACATAAATTGTGCAGTTTTGAATGTAACAATGTCCAGAAATTTCAGCAAATGTGAATAAAAAAAACAGATGATTAGTGTGCTCATAATACCCGATGTGATTTATTATCCTGATTGCTCTTTTTTGCAATGTGCAAATATGCAATGTATTTTGGTTCAATATGTATCTAGTTTTGCTCAATATACCAATACTCCTGGCCATCTTCATGCACAGATATTTAATGTTGGACTTCCAGCACAGTTTGTAGTCAAGTACAACACCCAGAAAGTTACTTTCATAGACTCCCTTTAATTATTTCGTTATCAATTACTATTTTAACATCTGTATTTATAGTACGATTTCCAAATATCATGAATTTAGTTTTCTTCAAGTTTAAAGATAACGTATTTTAATCAAACCAAAGTTTTAATTTATTAATTTCATTTGTGACCATTTCCAGCATCTGCTGCGAGTTATCCCCGCAAAAAAAAAAAATTTTGTGTCATCTGCAAAAACAGTAAATTTTAGTACATTTGATACTTTGCAAATGTCATTTAGGTAAAGGATAAACAGTTTCGGGCCTATATACTGTATATCAGAGGTGATTTCTTTAAGACTGCAAGGGAAGCTCGGCTTCCCCTAAAATGTCAAAAAATGAATGGTCAAATATGTACTATTGTGATAACATTTTATTGACTAAAAATGCGTTAGAACATGTTCATCTCGAAGACGAGTTGGTTCAGACTCAGCTACATACAGCAGGTTGACTGGCTCATACGTTCCTGTAGCGTCACAGAGCATTTCCCTGTAGCGTGGCGTCCGTGGACACAATGGGGCTGCTTTCAACTGTTTTTGTCAGTGCTTCCAAACTAGAAGGGCATTGGATTGACAGCGATTTTGTACTATAAAAAGTCGCCGAAGCTATTCAAGCTCAGTCCCATCGCGGATATTGCAAGTGTAGTCGAAAGACAAACTGCTGCAGCCTATTTCTTGGTATTTACTTGGCGAAATTGCTAGCCAATTACTTATTTACCTGTAATTAACAGAATAAAGACATTTAGTTGCACTATAGTTTCTACTAGCATAATGGCTGCCGACATCTAACAGAAGCTTTTCCAAAAGTTATATATATATATATATATATATATATATATATATATATATATATATATATATGTTTCTGGATAATATTACTGCTGCATTAATGTGTATGTTGCATTTTACTGCTGTATTGTTTAAAGAATATATGTTATTGGTTTTGTTAATGTATGATTTACTTTCTTGTACTGCCATCTACTGGATGTATTTAAAAAAAAATTATTACAAATCGTCACAAATGAAAAGAGAACTCCCTGCTTCTCCCTGAGTTCAATGATATCTCACACAAGACTCTACGCCATACAGTTCTTAAGCTGTGAAAGGGGGCATGGCTAAAGCATATGGGGAGGACAAAGGAACTCTCTGCTTAGTTAAATGACACCTCATGCAAGACGGTTCAAATGTTATGAAAGGGGGCGTGGCCTGAGTACATGGGCGTGGTTAAAGTATAGGGGTCGGCTCAGTATCACATGTAGACCACACATAAATTTCATGTAAATCGGATTATGTTTGTCATATAAGGCAGATTTTTTGTTGCCAGCAGGGGGTGCTATGATTAAAAGTAAATTTTGACCTGTATATGTCCTCACGCCTGGACTCTCGTTGATCTTGGGAAACTTCAAGCAGAATGGACAATGTACATTCTAGTTACAGGCACTTTCTCGTTCATCGCTAAACACTTTGCCACCATGCCACGCCCACACCGTTTTCTTTTAATAACTTTTCATCTTTAACGTCTTAAGATGGAACAGACCAAATTTAAAGTAGATCGGATGAAATCTCTAGGAGGAGTTTGTTAAAGTGGCCAAAAACACACTAATTTTGAACATTAAATTAAAAATGGTGGATTTCCTGTTGGGTTAAGGGTATGGTTCCAATGAGCTTTTTATACGTCTTGACATGATACATATGCATACCAGATTTTGTGAGTCTAGGTCAAACGTACTGCAGGGGCTACATTTTTTAAAGTTTTGTAGGGGGCACTAGCGAGGCATTTATTCACGCCTATCTACGAAACCCTTAAAATATCAAATATTTCACCAGGCCTGATGCATGTGCAAAGTTTGGTGAGTTTATGAGTATAATAAGGTCCCCAAAAAGGCCATTCATTGCGCAAAAAAAAAGAATAATGAAAGGGGCAAGGCCTGAGTTAATGTATAGGGACCGGCTCACTATCACACATAAGTTTCATGTAAATCGGATGATGTTTGTCATATATGGCTGATTTCCTGTTGCCAGCAGGGGGCACTATGACCAAAAGTCAATATTGGCCTGTAGATGTCCTCAGGCCCGGCCTCTTGTTGATCATGAAAAATTTCGTCCAGATTGGAAAATGTACAATTGAGTTACAACAGCTTTCTCGTTCATCGATAAACACTCAAAATGGCTGCCATGCCACGGCCACACCGTTCGACAAAAAGTCTCGATTGTTTTAAGTTTTCATCTTTAAAGGAATATGCCACTGTTTGTTGAAATAGGGTTATTCACCGGCTCCTCTATATTTATATAGGTGGGCAAACGCATTTTTGTCTCAGTGCATGCATTGACTTAGTCCGGCAGCACCGGCGCTAGCTTAGCTTAGCGTAGTCAATGGAATCCTTTGTTGCCAGCATGTCGTGAGTAAAAGTGAGCCAACAACAACAACAAAAAACAACTTAATTATTTCTTGTGGCCTGCGTATTCACAACAAGTACAAATAGTAATGCAGATTAAGACTAAACGATTTCCTAGGCAGATATTGACTTGGGACTATATTGGGTGGAAGCACAGCCGAAGCACTGCTACTTGGGCACAGAGATATCGCGCAACACCTGAAACCCCCCCAACTTCCGTCAACATACCAGTGTGAATATTAGCTGGCTATTTTTCTACAGCAGACAGTGAATGGTGATGAACATGGCAGATTTTGTGAGCGAGAGAGAGGATGACTTCTCAGACAGTCAGAATCCAGAAGCATACCTCTACGAACCAGAGTTTTCAGAAGAGGAGCTGCATGCTTTGGAAATAGAACGACAGAAGGAGGAGGTTGTGATCGCTCAACAGCCTGAAGACGTGCGGATGAGAGAACACGAACTTGAGGTGTGAGTGTATGTGGGGGAATATGCCAACCTATGCTAACTGAAATAGAGAGTCTGTGATGTGGTGAATGGGACAAGGTACTGCCATCAATGACCACGCTCAATGTGTCAGATCAAGATGAGCGCGCCTGCTGTACGTTGTGTCACAGCTACAGAGGATTTCTTTGCGTTGATCCATCCTGCAATCCTCAACTTTTTTTTTTCGGTGCGATGAAGTCAACTGGGAAAAATGCCAAATGGACCCAATAAACAGCTCTCCACAGAGTAAGTGATTACTGTAAACATGACGCATGGTTATTTTATGGGATGGAGCTACCCTTATTAGACTTGTACTCACACAGTTGCTGTGTGATATCTCTGCGCCAAGTAAAAGTGCTTAGGCTGTAGGCTACTTCCACCCAATATAGTCCCAAATCAATATCTGCCTCGGAAATTGTCTAGTCTTAATCTGCATTGCCATTTGTACTCGTGAATACGTAGGCCACAAAAAGTTATGAGGTTATTTTTTATTGTTGTTGGCTCACTTTTACTTACTACATGCTGACCGGCAAAAACTAAGCTAGCGCCGGTGCTGCCGGACTAAGACAATGCATGCACTGAGACAAAAATGCGTTTGCCCACCTATATAAATATAGAGGAGACGGTGAATAACGCTATTTCAACAAACGGTGGCGTATTCCTTTAAGGTCTTAAGATGGCACAGACCAAATTTGAAGTCGATCAGATGAAATCTCCAGGAGGAGTTCGTTAAAGTACAACATGTGGAAATGTGGAAAAACACACTAATTTCAATCTTTCAATTCAAAATGGCGGACTTCCTGTTGCGTTAAGAGTATGGCTCCAATGAGCTCTTTTGTACATCTTGACATGCTACGTATGTGTACCACGTTTCGTGAATCTACATTAAACATACTGCATGGGCTCTACATTTTTTTGATTTTGTAGGGGGCGTCAGCGAGCCATTTTTTGTGCACCTATTCCTGAAACCCTTAAAATATGTAAACTTTCACCAGGCTTGATGCGACCGCCATGGTGAGTTTGAGTATGATAAGACTCAAAAAGACAATTAATTTTACCGGGAAAAAAAAAAATTCCTTCAGTTTCAATAGGGCCTTCGCCACTGTCGACATTCGGGCCCTAAAAATAAAAATGAGGGAAAAGCAAATAACAAAAACTAAATAAAAAAAAAACTTGTGAAAAAAAATTTCACAAGTAGATGAAAAATAAAGTTAGGAATGTATTTGTTATTCATGTTCTTCAATATTAACGGCTTTTACATACGAAACAAAGAGGAAGCTATTGTGCCTTTAAAAGTCTTTATTTTCACAAAGATGGTCTCCAACAACATACAAGTATTTATTTCCTCTACTGCAGTAAACGTCCTAATACACTGAAAATACTACTACAAGTAAAAGTCCTACATTCAAAACTTTACTAAAGTTAAAGTAAGATGTTCCCTGTCTGTGTGTGTGTGTGTGTGTGTGTGTGTGTGTGTGTGTGTGTGTGTGTGTCTTTAGACTTCCTCTTCAATCCTGTTACAATCCAACACAAATACAAAGACATGAAGCTACAAACTGCCACCATGCAGAGCATTTAAGGGACAGTTGAGATGTTGAATAGTCGGTGTGTTTTCTAATCTCTCTCCATATGACCCGGCTCACACAAAGAGAGGAAGTACTCAGTCCTGTAGAGGACTAAGGAATCAGACCAGACCCTAAACCCAGGATAAAGAGGTTGAGTGAATGTGGTGTTGAAGGTGTGGAGGTGGATCAGTGAGTCTGAGGAGACTGAGTAGAAGGACAGAGTGCCAGCAGGACAGTCCACGTATACTGCTATTCTGTTAGCGACAGAGCAGGAAGTGAGGTGTGCACCGCTGGTATCGTGCATGACAGAATAACCATCCTCATCAGAGCAGAACAGACTCCAGGACTGATCATTCCTTCCAAGCAAACAGTCACAATCGACTCTTCTCCTTCTGATTCCTCTGTAACTCACTGATATATCAACCTCTCCTCTCCTCTCGACCTCCCAGTAACAGCGACCAGTCAGACCATTTCTACACAGCAGCTGAGACCAGGATTCAAATCTGTCTGGATGATCAGGATATGACTGATCCTCGACCACATGTGTCACCTTCCAATTGTTGTCAGACAGTTTGAGGTTTATGTGTACTGTGTTTGTGTCCAGTTCCAGTTCACAGACATCTGATGGAGAGAACAAGACACAATACAGCTGCAGGTTATCATCTGATGATTTATTAACAACTTTACTGACAACTACTGAAAGAAAATAATTTAAACTTCCATGTCATGTTCAGCTGTGAATGATGTTTAAACTTTAACTTCAACAATCCAGTTATAACAATTCAGTTTATAAATACATCTGATGGTGATTTACAGATTTACCATTTGTGTAGACTGAAAACACACAATCACAACTATGTTTTATTATTAAGTTTTCCATTTCCATCTGATCACCTGCAGCTGGCTCTAAAACCATGTGTATGCTGGTCTGATGTCAGTGTGACGTGCACAGCTTTTGTTTATAGAAATACCAGTTTGTGTGACAATATTTGAGGTATTTGTGCATATGTGTCGTGTATCTGGTCCCAGGTTTCCATTCAGGGAGGAACTGGAAGGTAAATCCACCTCACTCACTTTATTCTACTTTTCAACATCTTTGTGACATTCTGTGAAAGTTCTTGACAAAAAAACAAAAACAAGAAACTACCATCACTGCACCATCATAAAAAACACAAAACCTATTAACAGTTTTCTCTGTTTTGCAGTTGCTGTTGTGCCTGATGTATAAATGTACCCATGATCTTGCACCAGCCCCGCTCAAGCAATGTGTGTCATTCTGCAGAGATAATGTAAGGGTGTCCAGGGCTACATTTAGTCAGCTTTTTCATTTACTGTAGTAGAAAAGTGTAACTTAATTCCACTTCATATTAGAGATTGTGCAAGTCTCAGCAGTTTTAAAATGTCCTTAAAGACTTGGTTGAAGGTGAATCAACTATGTGATCATTGATCTTTAATAACATGGAATGTATATTTTGTATACTGGTTTATGTGTTATGTAATGCTTGTTGTATGTTGTTATGTTCTGTTTTGAAAGTATTGTCTGTATGGTTTATATTGTGTATATTGTCATTTTATCTCCCCTGGGACCACATATGTAAATTAGCTGTATAGATAACTGGTATAGGGCTTGAACTGTGCATGGTCCCTGACAAATAAACTAATGAGCTAAACATTAATTATATTGTTTTATGACGTGTAGGTTTTAAACATTAAGTTATTAAAACATATTGAGAAGAAAACTGAAACAATACATCAACTTATATCTGTCATACTTGTGAAGTATTAGTTTACAAGCAGCACCTGAAGGCAACAACAGTCTGGGTATCATTGGATAATCGGTAATTCATTTGTAATTAAAAAAATGAAACAAATTTTAGGTTTTTGTTTCAAAACTAAAACTGTTTCTGGTGTCAAACAAAAAACGGTTTGTTTTGTATTTGGCAATTCCTTTTGGATTGAAGAATGAAAAAGTCTGTTCAATTGGTTTTATAATTTGAAATCAAAAAACAGAAGTCACGTGGGTTTTTTGATTTGAGTTAAAACAACGAAATCAGGTGGTCTGTTTGGTCCGTTTTTTTCTAAGTTCAAATTTCCGTTTTCTTTTGAAGCAAGAAATCAAGTAGGATGACGTGAAGTAAAAGTAAATGCTTCAAAATAAAAGCATGGGCGAGCTGAATTCTAACTTATTTCCAGCCACACTGAATGAAACCCTGGAGAAATTAATCATGGGCGAGCTGAATTCTAACATCTTTCCAGCCACACTGAAAGAAAATCTGGAGAAATTAATCATCGTACTTCAGTTAAGAAAATGTACAAATCTAATGCAACATGCAGCTGAGTTCTCATGAATCAAACTTTAAACACACTCACACTTCCTCACACCAGGTCTCAACCACTGCAGTCCACCATGGTCCGTCCTGCAGGAAGAAACAAAGTCAGAATGAACTTCATACACCTTCACTAAGATCCTCCATTAATCATGAACCAGAGTTCATCAGTTAGTGACAGAGAAACAGTGAGAGAGTTGCTGTTGTCTGTCCATGTATCCATACCTGAGAGTGTCCAGTCTCCAGTTTGGATCCTTAAGTCCAGCTGACAGCAGCTTCACTCCTGAGTCTCCTGGATGATTGTAGCTCAGGTCCAGCACTCTCAGATGGGAGGGGTTTGAGCTCAGAGCTGAGACCAGAGAAGTACAGCCTTCCTCTGAGACCAGACAGCCTGACAGACTACACACAGTGGACATATTATCGGACTGTGGAAGGAGCACTTTGATGAAGTCCTAAACCTGCTCCATGTGGCAAGGAGCCAGGCAAATGAGGTTCACTCTGACATACCGGAGGTTCTGATGATGGGGTAGTGGGAAGTGTGCTCCAACTACTTGACCCATAAGTAAGCGACTTTGAGTCCTTGAAAAGCGCTATGATCAAAGCTTATGCTAACCCCTTCAGTACAATATGGCTGCCACTTTTAACCTTGTTAAAAGCAAGCCATTTGTTCATGTTTTTGCTCCTGTCACATTATTTCTCACTGTGGGTTCTCTGTAAGTCTTGCATCTCAAATTAACAAGCACAACCATGGCCAGAAGCAGGAATAAGGGTGAGTGTTTCTTCTTTGGTGTTTTTTTTAAACAAAACATGCATTTGGGGTTAGGAGGGTACAGCATCATCCATCCATCCATCCATCTTCGTCCGCTTATCCGGTATCGGGTCGCGGGGGTAGCAGCTCCAGCAGGGGACCCCAAACTTCCCTTTCCCGAGCCACATTAACCAGCTCCGACTGGGGGATCCCGAGGCGTTCCCAGGCGAGGTTGGAGATATAATCCCTCCACCTAGTCCTGGGTCTTCCCCGAGGCCTCCTTCCAGCTGGACGTGCCTGGAACACCTCCCTAGGGAGGCGCCCAGGGGGCATCCTTACCAGATGCCCGAACCACCTCAACTGGCTCCTTTCAATGCAAAGGAGCAGCGGCTCTACTCTGAGCTCCTCACGGATGACTGAGCTTCTCACCCTATCTCTAATGGAGACGCCAGCCACCCTCCTGAGGAAACCCATTTCGGCCGCTTGTACCCTGGATCTTGTTCTTTCGGTCATGACCCAGCCTTCATGACCATAGGTGAGGGTAGGAAGGAAAACTGACCGGAGCTTTGCCTTCTGGCTCAGCTCTCTTTTCGTCACAACGGTGCGATAAATTGAATGCAATACCGCACCCGCTGCGCAGATTCTCCGGCCAATCTCCCGCTCCATTGTCCCCTCACTCGCGAACAAGACCCCAAGGTACTTGAACTCCTTCACTTGGGGTAAGGACTCATTCCCTACCTGGAGAAGGCACTCCATCGGTTTCCTGCTGAGAACCATGGCCTCCGATTTAGAGGTGCTGATCCTCATCCCAGCCGCTTCACACTCGGCTGCGAACCGATCCAGTGAGTGCTGAAGTTCACAGACCGATGATGCCATCAGGACCACATCATCTGCAAAAAGCAGCGATGAGATCCCCAGCCCACCGAACTGCAACCCCCCTCCACCCCGACTACGCCTCGATATCCTGTCCATAAATACTACAAACAGAATTGGTGACAAAGCGCAGCCCTGGCAGAGGCCAACTTTCACTTGAAACGAGTCCGACTTACTGCCGAGAACCCGGACACAGCTCTCGCTTTGGTCGTACAGAGATTGGATGGCCCTGAGAAGGGACCCCCTCACCCCATACTCCCCCAGCACCTCCCACAGTATCTCCCGTGGTACCCGGTCATACGCCTTCTCCAGATCCACAAAGCACATGTAGACCGGTTGGGCATACTCCCAGGCTCCCTCCAGGATCCTTGCGAGAGTAAAGAGCTGGTCCGTTGTTCCACGACCAGGACGGAATCCGCATTGTTCCTCTTCAACCTGAGGTTCGACTATCGACCGAACCCTCCTTTCCAGCACCTTGGAGTAGACTTTACACACCCTCTGGTCCCCCTTTTTGAAAAGGGGAACCACCACCCCGGTCTGCCACTCCTTAGGCACCATCCCAGACTTCCATGCAATGTTGAAGAGGCGTGTCAACCAAGACAACCCCTCCACACCCAGAGCTTTAAGCATTTCCGGACGGATCTCATCAATCCCTGGGGCTTTGCCACTGTGGAGTTGTTTAACCACCTCAGCAACTTCCACCAGGGAAATTGACGACAATCCCCCATCATCCTCCAGCTCTGCCTCTACCATAGAGGGCGTATTAGTCGGATTTAGGAGTTCCTCAAAGTGCTCCTTCCACCGCCCTATTACCTCCTCAGTTGAGGTCAACAGCATCCCATCCTTACTGTACACAGCTTGGATGGTTCCCCGCTTCCCCCTCCTGAGGTGGCGAATGGTTTTCCAGAAGCACCTTGGTGCCGACCGAAAGTCCTTCTCCATGTCTTCTCCGAACTTCTCCCACACCTGCTGCTTTGCCTCTTTCACGGCAGAGGCTGCAGCCCTTCGGGCCCTTCGGTACCTTGCAACTGCCTCCGGAGCCCTCCGGGATAACATATCCCGGAAAGACTCCTTCTTCAGTCGGACGGCTTCCCTGACCACCGGTGTCCACCACGGTGTTCGTGGGTTACCGCCCCTTGAGGCACCTAAGACCCTAAGACCACAGCTCTTCGCCGCAGCTTCAGCAATGGAAACTTTGAACATTGTCCACTCGGGTTCAATGCCACCAGCCTCCACAGGGATGCACGAAAAGCTCCGCCGGAGGTGTGAGTTGAAAGTCTGTCGGACAGGGGCCTCCTCCAGACGTTCCCAATTTACCCGCACTACCCGTTTGGGCTTATCAGGTCTGTCCAGAGTCTTCCCCCACCCCCTGACCCAACTCATCACCAGATGGTGATCGGTTGACAGCTCCGCCCCTCTCTCCACCCGAGTGTCCAAAACATACGGCCTCAGATCAGATGAAACGATTATAAAATCGATCATTGTCCTTTGGTCTAGGGTGCTCTGGTACCAGGTACACTTATGAGCATCCCTATGTTCGAACATGGTGTTCGTTATAGACAATCCATGACTAGCACAGAAGTCCAACAACAAACAACCACTCTGGTTTAGATCAGGGAGGCCGTTCCTCCCAATCACGCCTCTCCATGTGTCTCCATCATTGCCCACGTGCGCGTTGAAGTCCCCCAGCAGAACGATGGAGTCCCCCACTGGAGCCCCATACAGGACTCCATTCAAGGTCTCCAAGAAGGCCGAATACTCCGAACTCTTGTTTGGTGCATATGCACAAACAAGAGTCAGAGTTTCCCCCCCCCACCAGCCGCAGGCGTAGGGAGGTGACCCTCTCGTCCACCGGGGTAAACTCCAACATAGCGGCGCTCAACCGGGGGCTTGTGAGTATCCCCACACCCGCCCGGCGCCTCACACCCTGGGCAACTCCGGAGAAGAAAAGAGTCCAACCCCTATCCAGGAGTACGGTTCCAGAACCGAGACTGTGCGTAGAGGTAAGCCCCACCAGATCTAACCGGTAGCGCTCCACCTCCCGCACCAGTTCCGGCTCCTTCCCCCACAGAGAGGTGACATTCCACGTCCCCAGAGCCAGCGTCTGCTGCCCGGGTCTGGTCCGTCGAGGCCCCTGACCTTCACTGCCACCCGTGTGGCAATGCACCCGACCCCAGCGGTTCCTCCCACAGGTGGTGGGCCCATGGGCTGGAGAGATGGATGCCACGTAGCTTTTTCGGGCTGTGCCCGACCGGGCTCCGTGGCAAACCCGGCCACCAGACGCTCGCCAACGAGCCCTCCGTCTGGGCCTGGCTCCAGACGGGGGCCCCGGGCTTCCTCCGGGCAGGGTCACTCCATCCCTTCCTCGATTTCTCATAGGGTTTTTGAACAGCATCATAAACAAGTTTAATTTGCATTGTTACACACACACACACACACACACACACACACACACACACTAACTTGAGAGTTTCCAGTCTGCAGTGTGGACTTTTCAGTCCAGCCGACAGCTGCTTCACTCCTGAATCCTGCAGGTCGATGTTACTCAGGTCCAGCTCTCTCAGACTATAGGACTGGGGGCTGAGAACTAAGGACAGAGCTTCACAGCTGCTATCTGACAGGTTACAGCCACTCAACCTTAATAATTTTCATCCATTTAATAATAAATTAAGAAAAAATTAGCTTAGCTGGTTATCCTTTTCAAATATCAGAACACTAACCTGACAGTTTCCAGTGTACATTGTGGACTCTTCAGTCCAGCCGACAGCTGCTTCACTCCTGAATCCTGCAGGTTGTTGTTACTCAGGTCCAGCTCTCTCAGACTAGAGGACTGAGCTGTGAACTGAGGACAGAGCTTCACAGCTTCTCTCTGACAGGTTGCAGTCACCCAGCCTGAAGAGGAATCAGCAATACACGAGAAAACAAAAGTCATATATTTTCTGAATAAAGAAAAACTCTATTTACTCATTTAATCTGGAGAGTTGTATGTACACGTACAGAGCTTTGTTGGAGGCTTTGACCACTGGCAGAAGCCTCAGAAGAGCCTCCTCTGAAGCAGAGTATTTCTTCAGGTCAAATACGTCCAGATCTTTTTCTGATGACAGTAAGATGAAGACCAGAGCTGACCACTGAGCAGGAGACAGTTTATCTGTGGAGAGACTTCCTGAACTCAGGGACTGTTGGATCTGCTCCACTAGAGAACGATTATTCAGTTCATTCAGACAGTGGAACAGATTGATGCTTCTCTCTGCAGACAGATCCTCATTGAGCTTCTTCTTGATGTACTCAACTGTTTTCTTTTTCATCTGTCAGCTACTTCCTGTCTGTGTCAGCAGACCACATAGACACTGATCGGACTGCAGTGAAAGACCCAGGAGGAAGCGGAGGAACAAGTCCAGGTGTCCATTGGGACTCTGTAAGGCCTTGTCCACAGCACTCTGGTAGAAACCTGTTTTGTCTCTCAAGGTAGACAGCCTGGATGTTTTTTGCTCTTCTGTCAGCAGGTTGACTCCAGAGTAGATACATGTCAGATGTACATGAAGAGCATCCAGAAACTACTGAACACTCAGATGGACGAAGCAGAACACCTTGTCCTGGTACAGTCCTCTCTCCTCTTTAAAAATCTGTTTGAACACTTCTGAGTACACTGAGCCTGCTCTGATATCGATGCCACACTCTCTTAGGTCTGATTCATAGAAGATCAGGTTGCCTTTCTGCAGGTGCTTAAAAGCCAGTTTTCCCAGAGACTCGATCATCTTCCTAATCTCTGGACTCCAGTGTGGATCTGTCTCAGCTCCTCCATCATACCTAATGTTCTTCAGTTTGGACTGTAGCAGTGATCCAGAAGACTTTGATGTGGCACATGATGTGGAGGCTTCGTGATGACTTGATGTGGGAGATGATTCTGCTGGCCTGCTCCTCATCTCTGAATCTCTTCCTGAAGTACTCCCCTTCTGTGGGTCAGTGAACCCTCTGACATCGGTCACTATGTCAACACACTCAGGAGCGATCTGATTGGCTGCTGCAGGTCGTGTGGTTATCCAGAGGTGATCAGAGGGAAGCTGATGAAGTTTGTCAGCAGCACATCCACTGAGATGGACTCTGTAACATCAGTCAGGATCTCAGTGTTGTGGAAGTCCAGAGGAAGTCGACACTCATCCAAACCGTCAAAGATGAACAAGACCTCTTCAAACCTGCACATTCCTGCTTCTTTGGTTTCACTAAAGAAGTAATGAACAAGTTCCACCAAGCTGTACTTTTTCTCTTTCAGCACATTCAGCTCTCTGAAAGTGAATGGAAATGTGAACTGGATGTCCTGGTTGGCTTTGTCTTCAGCCCAGTCCAGAGTGAACTTCTGTGTTAAGACCGTTTTCCCGATGCCAGCCACTCCCTTTGTCATCACTGTTCTGATTGGTTCATCTCTTCCAGGTATGGCTTTAAAGATGTCTTCTTGTCCAATTGTTGTTTCTGGTCTGTCTGGTTTCCTGGATTCTGTTTCAATCTGTCTGACCTCATGTTCATCATTGACCTTTGCAGTCCCTTCCTCTGTGATGTAGATCTCTGTGAACATCGGATTCAGAGGGGTTGGGTTTCCTGCTTTAGCAATCCCCTCAAACACACACTGGAACTTCTGCAGGTAAGATTTGTGTTTACGCTTACCAACTGCAGCAAACAAAGAAGATCAATAAGTCAAAGAACATATTTCAACATTTCCTCAGAATGAGTAAATAAATATATATTTCGGTCCATCTCTTGAGACATTAGTAAAGGTCCCATTTATCCAGCATGGTAAATCTTTAGAGAAATCCTCTTACTGCTCTGCAGACGGTCAGCCAGCTCCTCCTGCTTCATTCTCCTCAGGAAGTGCAGTGTGATCTTCAGAAATGCCTCTCTGCTGCTCCTCCTCTGCTCTTCATCCTCAACGTCCAACACCTCCTCATCCTCCCTCTGATGCTCTAAGCATTCTGGGTAATCTCAACACAGATCCTTCTGGATCTTCTTCAGCTCTTTCTTCACAAAAGTGCCAATGTCCTCCTCCAGCAGCTGGAATAGAACATTATATGAATGACCAAATCAAACTGAAATCATGGAGGCAAACATTAGATCCATGTTGGACAGACTGACAATCCACTGGTCTAAAATGTGCAGCATGTAGATGATTGTTAGCAGAATAGATGTAGTAGTTGTTGTACATGTACAGACCATAAATACAGAGTCCAGGTGTGTTTGATGCTGCTGGGCAGACTGACCACTGAGAACCTCTGAGCTCTCCTTTTCCACTCTGTGGAGAAACGTCAAGTTTAGAGACATTTAATGACTCAAATCTGCATACAACTTCCTAAATGTGTTAAGGTGCTAAGAGGACGACAGAATGACAGGGAAAATGTGACTTAGGAGTTAGCGTGGGCTGATTGTACCTGGGAAAGAACAGGTTAAAGGGATACTTCACAGATTTAGCATTTAGCTTTGTATCAGTAGAAACACGATAGTATTTTTGAATGACCGTGCTTCTGTCCCTCATGTCCCCCTGTGAGGGGAGATCTCTGTATTGTGGGTCTGGAAAAAAAGCCTCTTATGACTCAAAAATCATCATTTTGCGTCATAAGAGGCTTTTTTGCCCAGAGGCTATGGACTACAGTCCAACTTCCGCATATTTCCAAACCCGCGTATAGGGGATTGGACTCCGGCATTCTCTGACATTCCACTAAACAAAACGAGTGTCAGCCATCTTGAATCCTCGCGTAGCTTTAGTGACTTCTCAGCATCAAAACTTTAGATAGATAGACTTATTCATCCTGAAGGAAATTTTAGAACAATTATGTGCATTCAAACTATCGCACACGTGTACCAACAGGATACATTGGTACAGATTGGAGATATGCAGGACACTTTATTACAGATGGAATACTCGACACAGCTTCGCCCGCCTGCTATGGAGACCAGCGGTGCTGATCGACGCCTCTGGTCGGTAAAGGGACATCATCAGCGGCGGACGTTGAGCGAGTTTGCGGGTGGAAAACTAACCTTAACCGGCCATCTGTTCCATCAATCCTGCTTGCAAGTGTCCGCTCATTAGACAACAAACTGGACTACATCCAACTTCAACGAAACTCCCAACGCGAGTTCAGAGACTACTGTGTTTTTGTTGTTGTGGAAACAATTGCTAAGGACTATGCAGCTACCACTCTGTCGCCGGGTAAGACTAGTGGAGGTGAGCTGTGTTAACACGGACTGCCTGGTGCAGAAATGGGGGTGCTTGTATCCAACTAACTGCTGGTGGAGTTTGTGACCGTTAAATACAGACCATTCTACATTACATGCAAATTTGTAACAAGCGCTAATGCTAGTAGCTAGCTATGTGTTAGCTGAACCTTATGGATGATATCATGTGTACTAACTGTAGCCGGTTTTGTATGTCATTTTTATATAATGTCGTTTTCATATATTTTAATTGTGTAACCAATTGAGCCATGGTTAAACGTTTCATGTATATGGTTGAAATGACAATAAAACAGACTAAAGTTGACTGTCTCACTGTCTGTAATGGTAGGCGTGGCTTGGGGTTAGACGCTAAAGCAGCGAAGCAAGTGCATTCTGGGATTTGGTGTCTTTCATCCACATGAGCCAAAAACACATTTTCTGGCTTTTCTCGGCCTAAAGCCACCAATTTCTAAAACAAAATTCACATTTCTACTACATAAGTGACCCAATTTAAAGACATATTCCTCTTTCCAACTGTGAAATACCCCTTTAAGGAGTCCCACCAGTGAGAAGCGGTAGAAAACTGCAGTTTCCAGAAGTGGTACTGTCCCAAACCCTACTGGTAGAAAATCATAATGATGGAGCTAACAGTTCCTTAGGAAGAGGGCTGTGAAGAAGCAGCAGAGTGAAAGAAGACCTTGTTTCAACACCTGGTCCAGGACAGCCAGGAAAAAGTATGAACGACATAGTTGGTCACTGTGGAGGTGGGATATATCGCAGATTCCCAGCCCATTCCGTATGCAATCTGATGACAAAAGTGGGAGTGAGGGGCCATGAAAAGCAAACGGCTACTCCAAGGCTTGTCTAAGCAGAGGAAAGAGCCTCTTGTTGGCTTTGGGATAAGTGAGAATACATTAGCTGGAAGCTTGGATGAGAAGGGCAGTGACTTGAAAATGTGTGGTTGAAACACTCCGTGAAGGTTGGATACCACCTGATGGCGTCTCCTCTGGGGAAAGGCTACTTCCATTTGAAATGGATGCAAGAAGGCATTGTCGATATAATGAAACCTCATGAGATGTTAGAGCTATGTTAGAGGCAGGGATGGCAAACTCGCTGTGTGACTGTGGATGTAGGATGAAGATGCTTTAATGGCTAACTGCCCTTCAAAGCAACCACTCTGCAGAGCATCACCAACCAGTCTTCAGGATCACATCAGAGGCAGCTGAAAGATCCAGATGCTGGTGGATCAGAAGGGAGTTATCTAAGGGGTCTGATCATGGTCGTCCACCTGAGCAAGGTCCACACCATAACATATTACTGATGATGTAAGATATTGTCCCGTAGGGTAAGGCTAAAAACACCAAGTCTGTTTTAGCCAGTGCCCCCTTTGATCAGACTAGACAACCACAACCAGATTGGTGATGACTGTAGACACAAATGACAGGTCAGGAAGATGCTACCAGGGGCAGGGAGTGTTAGCAGAACAACCTGTATCTTCAGTGACAAAGAAGTCAAGCTAGCTGAAGAAAGACTGAATAGGTATTTTCTGGGGTGTCCGAGAGGGGGAGGAAGAGCACCTTAGCTAGATGGATTTTGGACATTGAGGACAACACATTCGACATGCATCTGCAATAAGGCCTAAAGCTCTAGAGAACACCTCTGGTGGATTGTCTAGGGACTTGGGGTCAGGAACGGCTGCCAGATGAACCAGGGTCACAGGAACTGAAGACTACAGTGGCACAGGAACTAGAGACTACAGGGGTAGTGGAATTGAAGACTACCAGGGAACAGGAATTTAAGACTACAAGGGCAGAGCACCTGGGGACAACAAAGGCTCTGGAACAGGGGCACAGCAAACCAAACATGCAAGAATTAAATCCCCCTCCAATACCATGGATATAGTGCCAGGCATGCCAAACACTTAAAATATGAAATTTTATTTTACATTTTTGCAAGTTCTTTTTTTAGATGCTATATAATTGAATAAAACACCCAAATTCAATGAAAGTAGTGAATTGATGTTTATTTTACTTGTGAGGAGCGTTGTAGGGAACCATCCACTAGAGCTGAAGATCTTTGTCTTAATTTCTATAATTTTACACTGGCTTGGGCTCTGGGTTGGTAAGTTGTCAGGTGATGAATTTCGATTAGCGCGAAAATGGATGCTGAAGAAGTGAAACGGAGGCTGGCCTCTGGAGGACTTATTGTATTTCTTTGTTCCAACTTCCAAGTGGCCAACAGCCTACATTTATCATGAATGAAGGATGTTTTAAAAAAAAAAAAATTGACAATTGAGTAATGTCGGGCTGTAAACTGGTTCAGGCTTTTAAAAAGTGGTCCATCAAAATGTACTTGTTAGGTTAGGGTTAGTAGAGAGAGAGTGAGAGAGCGAGGCTAATTGACGAAAAACTTAGTTACATTTGAAAGAAAGAAACTGTCCAAGGCATTCTTGTGAAAAAAAATTTAAAAGCCTTTATTGCAAATGCCATTTCATTTTGAAATCTTACATTAAAAATAGAATAAGTAGCAAACCACGTGTATCGGTACAAAATGGCCACTTTGTTAACGACATAGTTACAAACATCTGATAATTGTAAACACCTGAGCCCACAGCCAGGGATCTCAAAAGGTGATGAATGCAAAGTATCACCACCAGATGGCTCTACAAAATCTATGAGGAAAAAAAAAAAGAAAAAAAAATGGGTGTGCAAACAAATAATAAAAAAAAAAAAATATGACAAATTATAAATGTACAGGATTTTTTGCTAAAGCATTATAGCATATAATTGAGAACTACAAAAAAAAAAAAAAAGTACATACATACATACATACATACATAGCAATAGTTTGTTGATCACCACCCCGAATGTTCTTATTTATGGCTTCAAGGCCTTCAACTGTACGGCTGTTGCTGTTATGCACTTTAAAAAGTGTTTAGCCATTGGTAATCCAAACTAGCTTTTCTAATAGCATATTTGTGTTGGGAGACAAATATTCAGGCATCTTTAATATTTCAGGTGTCTTTGTCCGGCCTATGTAAAAGCAACCAGCAGCTGATCTTCAGTGTTTAGGTCCACAGGAGAGACTCAGTCCTGCAGAGGACAGAGAGACACTGAGGAACCAGACCAGATCACAAACCCAGGATAAAGAGGCTGAGTGAATGTGTTGTTGAAGGTGTGGAGATGGCTCAGTGAGTCAGATGAAACTCTGTAGAAGGACAGAGTGCCTCTTACAGAGCCACTCCTTGG
>CM042325.1:34830417-34877917 GCA_023566125.1 Zingel zingel | reverse complement strand
TGGCCCCAACTCTGGAAGACTTGGAGTTAAGCGCTGAAGTCATTCTTAAAAAAGGAAGATGTGTTTGGAGTTTTGCCGACTGGATACGCCAAAGGTTTAATCTATCAACTAGTGTTGCTCTGGTTGGTTGTAGAGCTATCCTATTGCGTGCAGAGGGAATTTGAAAGACAACCGTTTATCCCGCCCCTCGGATTGAGCCCTGCCAATGGGGAGTTCCCAGACCCAACATCTTGATGTGGGTCTGGCTTGTCAGGCTACCATAATATAGTAATTCTGCAAAAATCTGCAATTTTGTGTGTTTTTTTTTCTTTGGGGAGAGGGGCTCAAAGGGGGTCTCGCCCTGGGTGTAATTCAATGTAGAACCGCCACTGATGAGGATCATCTTCTGAATATAATAATTAATATGTTAACCTATATAGTATTTTCAAAAAGTATTTCCTATTTGTCACTAGCTACTAACGTTTATCAATAAAATAAATAAAGATGTATGGCGGAAAAGAAAAATGCTCCTCTTTGTAAAAAGTTTATTTTTTGTTTTTAACAACAGTACAAGTCAAAATACACCAAATGCAAACAAGTCTTTAGGCTTTATTTCTCAACACTGGACTGTTTGTATAGGCCAGCATATTTCTGCAACAAGGCAACTCAAAGTGATTTACATAAAATAGTATTTTGCATTATTGTTATTTATTGTCATTATTTTACCTACTTCTCCAGGAACCATCACCTTATCACTTAGTCACTAATAACTTATTGTTTAAAGAAATGCAAACAACCCAGAGAGTTTCTGTCTCCTATCCCATAATGCATCTGTGGTGTAGCCAGACCTTCCTCCACAGCGCTGTGGACATAGAGCCAGCGATGCGAGAAGACCGGCAAACTGGTGCAGGAAAAATGAACATCAGGGTTTGATGTGAATGAAAACAGAGACAAGATGTGGGCAGCAGCAGCATTTTAATGTCTTCACACAGTTCTTCATAGAAACAGCACTTTATCAAGACAGACAGTCACACTATCCTGCTGTTATTTTACCTTTACTGCACACAAAGTTTCACACATCGGCGATGTAAACAGCATTAACCGTTGATTTCTATTTCTAGGAAGTAGTGCAAAGCTGAAAGAGGAATCTTTGGCTGTCAGATTATAGGACTAAACAAACCATCGGATGTGTTTGTAGGCACATTTCTTCATTTTGCAGCAGACGTTTTGTTAAAATGTTAACACACGCCGTGTCTTCACGCTGGTTTTCTGTCCAAAAGTAAACCTCAGATTCTCATTTGGAGATCTCAAAGTGGTCCCAAAAGAGACGGAGAACAGTTTCTGTTTAAGTCCTCGTCGGTTGATTTTTAGTTTTATAGGTCTTAAAACCAGTGGTGTAGTCTCCGTGATACGCAGGTATACCCACTAGGAAAGGTCAAGGATTTCAGTATCCTCACCTACAAAAACGCAAGGATAACGTTACATAACAATGATTGTTTGGTGAGAGAACTTTCACACATACGATCATAAATTCACCCCGTCTGTGTTGCGAGTCGCCTAGGAACAACACTGTGCATATTTGAAATTAACAAAATGTCAAAAGTAGCTAGATATATGAAACTAAAGCAAATTTAAACTACACTCTTTCAGTGTTTTGGTAAGCCTGCCCCTGAAGCTATGCTGCCGCTTCAAGTGACACTGCAGCAGACGTTAACGTTACAGAAACTACAGAAAATGAGCCAGGTGAGGCTGATGCTTTACGCTCTAACGTTACAAAAAAAACCTATGGACTTGTCGCTCTGGGACGCATCGCTCTCGGACGGGCGAGTATAATGCTTGGAGGGAAAAAAATAACAGTACACTCACTACAAAAAACTAGACCACACCACTGAGTTTTCTGTATAATAGTTGATTTTTAAAGATGCAGAGCATGGTTTTGTTCCAGTGACTTAAGGTGAACATTTTAAACATCTACAGGGTACTTTCTTTACAGCGGTACATAAGTATTGCTTCTTCTCTGTGTTGTTTTCGATGTGAGTGTGTAAATGGAGGGTCGCCCCTCAATGATCCCTCAAGTATGAATAAAGGTTGAATGAATGAATGAATGAATGAATGAATGAATGAATGAATGAATGCTCGCTCCTTTAAAAAAACCCATGGAGTGTATCTTAAAATCAAAAGGCACATTTAAAGTCGGCCGCCAGAAGCACAAAGTCTATGTTCACACTTGGCGTCTTTTTTTTAAGCTGCCAGTGTCTGTGTTATATTATAATCCTACATGGAGTAAACCGTGTTTTCAAAAAAGTCCGGAGCGTTTTTTTAAACGCCACCACCACTTTCCTGGAGCTCAGAGAGTCTATAAAAAGCGCTATTTTGACACCCGACCAATGGCAGACGGACCTGTCGGTTCCAAAACAACAATAAGGAAAAAGGGAGTCGGAGCACAGCGAGTTAATTTCTCTCTTCAGAAATGTTGGAAAATACAGAAAACAAAGTGACTGTTCATTCTTTGGCTCTATCGCTCACTTTGAAATGTCCAAAAAAAGCGACCAAACACTTTGAAAAAGACGAAACAAGAACATCAAAAAAGAAAAGAAGGGACTTGCTGGATTGACTTTGTTTTATCTCGCATCACTACACATAGCGCTATGGTATACTGTAGCAGTAGTTGTCATAGTAACAAAAGATGCTCTCGGCTGACTTTTGGAACCAAAATGCTGCCCTAAATAAAAAAAAGACGCCGAGTGTGATCATGACCTAGTGTGTCAGAAGGATGAGTGTCTGTTGGGGTTTACTTTTGGACAGTCTGTTCCTCCTCACTGTCCCTGTCCCTGTCCCGGAAGCATCCCCCCCAGCAGGCCGTTGGCGGTGGTGAAGAGGTTGATGGGAGAAGCGCCGTCTGTGATGAGAGTCGACTTCAGCCCCAGAGCCTGCAGCAGTTTCACCTGGAGGACAGAGAACACACCGCAACATTCATTTCCCTTCTTGTTTTTTATAAACAGTAAAGTGAATATGTTTGTCAGACAAAAACGTGTGAATTATTCTACTTTCCAGTAAATAAACCAAAACAGGTGACATGCATCGATCTACTGCACGGTTAAAAAGTTGTTTGCTTCTCCAGTCAGTGCAACATCTGAGTGCACTGTAAACCCGGACGTTCAAATTAATTAAATAGATTAAGTAGTGTGTACTCAATGTTTTAGAAAATGTTCTACTACTACTACTACTACTACTACTACTACTACTACTACTACTACTACTACTACTACTACTACTACTACTACTACTACTACTACTACCACCACAGTACCTGCAGCTCGGGCCCGGCTCTGGCCATCTCCTTCAGCGTGTCGCTGCCCAGACTCTCCACCAGCTGACTGAAGCGCTCGCTCTCGATGTGAGCCAGATTCTTCTGCTTGTCCACCTCCAGTGCGTCCATCTGCTTCTTATACATGAGCTCCTGCTCACGGGCCTTCGCCAGCCGCTGGAGCTCCGCCTCCTACAAACACACACACACACACTTTTCTGTACAACCATAACGCCCTTTTTTCTCTTAATGTCAGATAATTACGTATGTGTTTCTTGTTTTCATATTATTTAATATGTTTACGTATGCACCAACAAGCAAGGCAAACTCCCCGTACTGCTACTTACTCGGCAATAAATCCTTTTCTTCTCCTTTAAACTATTTTTACAAGTTATTTTAGTTTAGTTTTTTTTAAGAACACCTATTGTATATTTACTGTTTGTTTCGCACGTTGGACGTTGCGCCACGTCTAAGACGAATTTCTATGGTCACGACATAGTTTTATGTTGAAAGGAGAAACAGGAAGTCAGGACATACCGCCTCGATCCTCTGAGCCTCGGCCTTCAGTTTGGCCTCGTTGACCGCCGCCTCTCCCTGAATACGAGCCGCCTCGGCCCGGGACTGAGCCTCGGCCTTCGCTGCTCCCGTACTCTCCACCGCCGCGCTGAAACACAATCAAACTTCATTGTCCCCTTGGAGAAACTTTTGTTGGACTCCGGCGCTGACAACTTAAGCTGCGCTTACAATAAAAACAGAGTCAATAAATAGAGAAAAATAAAAACAACAATCCACGTTAACAAAGCGCAAATCAATGAGAGCCACCAGCCACATAAACAGACCACAGTGACACTATTGCACAACACGTACGGCCTCAAGAAACATTATTATTTAACATTTTGATTGATTGTAGAGGGAATTTGTCCGAAATAAGGCCCTAAGGTCAGATAAATCGGACTCCTATTATTTAATTCCTGCGTCTTCTTTATTGGACTTACGGTCACCATACACAAGGATCAATCAGAGACGATGAGTTCAGTCAGCCAAGTTTACTGAGTCCAGCATAAAAGTTGCAACACAATTGTGGGTTCACAAACAGAGTCTAAGTTTCCCTAGCAACAGACAAAGTCGAAGCTTGGTCCACCAAGCTCTATTTCGAAGTGAGCCCCGATCTATTCTCTCCCTTAAGCTTTTATCCTTTTTTTTAGTTTTTATGCTTATCTGTCTGGTACACAATGCACTCTTATGCCATAAAAAGGCCTAAACTATAGTTAAAGGCATAGGCTTAACCTTCTATGAGTCAGTGACATTTCCGTGAACCACTTCCTCAATGACTGCGCACAGCTCTTTTTATGAGCACAAATACAACTTGAACTGCCAATATTCTATGATGCAGGGCATAAGTGAGTTTTTAAAAGACTGTTCAGTCTGCATTTGGGGTCTCTGTACCGTCTGCTGGACACACGGGGTGGAGGATGTGCGACAGGTCGGATAAAACTCTCTGTGCTTGTGTAAAATATAGTAATTATAAAGTGTATTAGTTGCTAGGGTCTGGGCCCCTTAACACAAGCTTCAAATAGATAAGCAGGGTGTCCCATTTCACATATCTGCATTATGTCTTATGATTGTACTTGTCTTTTATCTATTGGGAATCCAATTGAACTGAACTGAACTGAGATAGCTGTGTTCCAATCCTTGCGTTGGCTTCCCATCGTTTCTTTTTCAATGTTTCTTTTTTTGTTTGACACTGTTTTGTCCACGTTTGTCATTTTTCCGATGTTTTTGTCGATTGTTTTCCTCCAATTTTTGAAGCTTTTTCTGACGTTTGTCACTTTTTTCAACGTTCTTTTGTCTTTTTTTCAATGAAGAGTGTACTCAATTGTGCAGATCGTTGTATGGAACCATCAAAGTTACTTTTTTTTTTTTTTTTTTTTTATAATTTGCT
Source organism: Zingel zingel (assembly GCA_023566125.1). Lineage (NCBI taxonomy): Eukaryota > Metazoa > Chordata > Actinopteri > Perciformes > Percidae > Zingel > Zingel zingel. Next base: position 34,872,689 of record CM042325.1, on the reverse strand, counting down.
TTAAAAGAAACCCAAATGTCTGATGTAGAAACTTTTTGAAAATGGGTCAGATTTGATCCGAGGACAACAGGAGGGTTAAGTACAGTAACCACGGTGAGCCTGAGGTTACCTGAGAGCCTCCAGCTCCAGCAGCTCCTTCCTGGCCTTCTCGGCCTCGGCCTGGTCGGTGATCCTCTGTCTCTCCAGCTTGCCCCGGGCCTCCTGCTCCAGACGCTCCGCCTCGTGCCTGGACACAAACGAAGAAACGCAGATTAGAGTTTCTTTCTGGGATAAATAAACTGTGTTGTAACTCAGAAATTCTTACTGTTTATGTAGGTTATACATTTTATATTTGCGTCACTTGTATATACGTGCACATTTTTTCCTGTGTATATGTTTTGAATAGTTCTTTTATTCTATCCTATTTATTATTTCTTGTATATTCTGCATGTGTGCTGTGGGTCTCATATTTGTTGTTGTATGATCTTTCTGTATGAAACAACAACTTCCAAAACTGTCAGATTTACATCTCGTTAGCTAATAAACTCGTCACCAATCCAAGTTTAAAATCAGCTTCTAGTACCCCTAAACAACATTTATACCATGGTCTGGGTGAATACTGGATTCTGATTGGCTGCAGGGTGTCCATTTAAAAGTACTAAGCAGTGTGTGCTTTATAGGAGAAAAGACCTGCGCGAAATGAAGAAAAAGCAGAAAATGATTCTTTCTGGTGTCTGATTTTCCTTTTTGATGTTCCTAGCTCTGTGCGTGTTTGTGTGAGAGAGAGAGAGAGAGAGAGAGAGAGAGAGAGTGTGTGTGTGCACGTGACTGCAGGCGTGTGTATGTCTGTGTGTGTATGCATGTCTGGGTGTCTGCGTGTGTGTGAGGATGGTGGTTGCGTGTGTGCAGATGGTGGGTGCGCGTGTGTGTGGGTGTCTCTGTGTGTGACCGCAGGCATGTGTATATGTATGTCTGCACGTGCATGAATGTATGTGTGTGTGTGCGCGCGTGTGTGTGTCTGCGTGCGTGAGGATGGTGGTTGCGTGTGTGTGTGTGTGTGGGTTTGTGCGTGTGTGTGTGTGTACTGTATGTGTCTTTGTGTGTGTGTACTGTATGTGTCTGTAGGCATGTGTATTAGAGTGTCCTAATGACACATGTACGTGTGAAAGCTTTTATTAAGCAGCTGTAGGAAGGCATTCAGAAATGTCAACAGATTAGGTCATCAGCGCACACGGGGAATAAGCTGTTTAATTTAAAATGTTCAACGTGTTAACCTTTCCTGCTAGCTTTTTTCCCCGACCGTGGTCGGAAAACCAGGGGAGACTGGTTACCTCCAGGGCCGAAGTTATAAAACAAATAACGTTGAGGTTAAAATCCCGTTTCTGGTGAGCAGATGAATGAACTTGGCTTTCAGTCTGGGACACACACACACACACACACACGCGCACGCACGCACGCGCACACACACGCACACACACGCACACACGCACACACACGCACACACGCTTCCTCTTTCTCTCTTCTGCCCACTTTACACACACACACTGACCTCTCTTAAAAAGGAGCCGCAGCACCATTTTACAACGACTGTCTTATCGCGCTGATGTGACCGAGCCCGGCCAGAACCCGACCATAATTTCTAAATATCTGTCCGAACCTGGCATCCATGCCTTAATGTGTATGTCTGTGCATGCATGAATGTATGTGTGTGTGTCTGCGTGTGTATGTGTACTGTATGTGTGTGAGTGTGTGTGCTTATGGTGGGTGCGTGCGGACCGTGCGGTGGCCTCCTGGGAGTTGGTGGTGATCTCAATGGCCAGCTGGACACTCTTCTGCAGGGCGTCCCGCGTCCTCTGGTCCACCGGCTCCACCGACTGGATGTCCACGCTGCTGATGGTCAGGTGGTTCTGGTTGAAGCGGAGGCTGGAACGAATGGCCATCTTCTCATCGAAGCCAAACACCGCCGAGCAGATGATCCGGTTAGAGTTCTGCAAACAGGAAACCTCTCAGGGTCACGATCTTTGATTCCATATGAATAAGAAGAACAGAATGTGGCAGTTTGACTGTTTTGCAGTGTTTTGGGATCTCCACCAGGTGGCAGCGTAACCTCAGCTGTAAACAGTGGTGGAATGCAACTGAGTACATTTACTTCAGTACAGTACTTCAGTCCAAATGTTGAGGTACTTGTACTTTTCTTGAGTCTTTTCTTTTCATGCCACTTTCTACTTCTACTCTGCTACATTTCAGGGAGAAATATTGGACTTTTTACTCCACTACATTCACCTGTTCCAGCTTTAGTTACTAGTTACTTTAGTTACTCCACTACATTCATCTGTTACAGCTTTAGTTACTAGTTACTTTAGTTACTCCACTACATTCATCTGTTCCAGCTTTAGTTACTAGTTACTCCACTACATTCATCTGTTCCAGCTTTAGTTACTAGTTACTTTAGTTACTCCACTACATTCATCTGTTCCAGCTTTATTTACTAGTTACTTTAGTTACTCCACTACATTCATCTGTTACAGCTTTAGTTACTAGTTACTTTAGTTACTCCACTACATTCATCTGTTCCAGCTTTATTTACTAGTTACTTTAGTTACTCCACTACATTCATCTGTTACAGCTTTAGTTACTAGTTACTTTAGTTACTCCACTACATTCATCTGTTCCAGCTTTAGTTACTAGTTACTTTACACATTCAGATTCCTGAACACAGAACACATGTAGTTTATAACATCTGATGTTTGATTCTAAATGAAACTAGCCGACAATCTAACGGCTACAAGTCAGGCTAAGATGGTGTGTGTGTGTGTGTGTGTGTGTGTGTGTGTCTGTGTCTTCTACCACTTCTGTATGTAAAGGGAAGTAAATGTAGGAATAGACAACTACGTGCAATAAGGGAGTGTCCTACATATTCTACTTTAAAGACTCAAACAACAGCTAAAGGCAAACCAGAACTGTGATCCCTTTTCATTTGACAGGTTAGGTAATGCATGTTGTCCTCTTCTACTTGTGTATCTATACATCTGTTGTAACTTGTAATCAAGTGTGTAGGTTTGGTTTCAACATTGGGGGACAAACACTCTATCACCTGGGGTCCCCCCCCCCAAAACGACTGAGCGACAAACACTTTATTTCCTGCATTCTGGTGTATTTTTTATGCAACAATTTGTGATGCAAATGTCTTTACTTATGTAAATTATTAATTATTAGTAGCTCAACCTTGTACGAATGATTCATGTTTTGAGCCCCGTGAACGGGAAGTTCTAACTCTTTTCGGGAGTGGATTGTCTTATAGTATGTCAAAAATTCATAAAAAGTCACAGTATAGTATGTCAAAACAAGTCATAAAAAGTCATAGTATAGCATGTCGAAAAGTCATATTATAGTATTTCGAAAAAAGTCATAAAAAAAAAAAAAATCATATTATAGTATGTCAAAAAAAGTCATAGTCATATGTCGAAAAGTAAAAAAAAAAAAAAAAGGCATAGTATAGTATGTGTGAGTGGGTTGTCTTTCATATTTTCAAGGCAGACAAATCTCTAAATATCAGTGGGGGGGGAATGACTCTCTGCATCCTCCACGAACTCTATGCCTATGCATGTTACCTGCAATCCTATATAAAAGTAAAAGTTTTTAAAAAATGACAACACTGATTACCTGCCAAGGGACTACGGAATAAATTAGCATTCTTGCCAACTCCAGCGTTACATCTTGCACCTATATGGATGTTCATAAACGTGCTCTGTCCCTATCAAATTAATTCATAAATACATCAATAAAGCGAAAAGCTACTGAAACAGAAGAGAGGACAGTGTGATCCAAACCTTGTGGAAATCGTCAAACTGCACGGAGGCGACGGCTCCTCTGACTCGGGAGGCGATGGCTTTGCAGGAGTCTCCGACAAAGTCGGGAACGGAGAAGAGAGCCGCGGCGTCGGCGAGGTCCACCGGAGGCTTTACGTCAAAGTGCCTGAAGAGGAAGAGCGATCACGTTCAGACACGGTACATTCAAACCCATTTATCACAGAACATCAGGAAGCGTAGAGGGTCTTCATTTGTTTATATGTTGTCTATTATTTGCAAATTCCACAAAAGTGTTGCTGAGGCTACATCCCCACTGCAAAGTTTAAAAAAAAAAAAGGAATATCTTCTGCTACGTTTCCCCCGCTCATTCCCCCTGCTCTGGCGTGTTCCCCCTCTCATTCCCCCTGCTCTGGCGTGTTCCCCCTCTCATTCCCCCTGCTCTGGCGTGTTCCCCCTCTCATTCCCCCTGCTCTGCCGTGTTCCCCCTCTCATTCCCCCTGCTCTGCCGTGTTCCCCCTCTCATTCCCCCTGCTCTGGCGTTACCCCCTCTCATTCCCCCTGCTATGGCGTTACCCCCTCTCATTCCCCCTGCTATGGCGTTTCCCCCTCTCATTCCCCCTGCTCTAGCGTGTTCCCCCTCTCATTCCCCCTGCTCTGGCGTTTCCCCCCTCTCATTCCCCCCTCCTCTGGCGTCTCCCCCTCTCATTCCCCCTGCTCTGGCGTCTCCCCCTCTCATTCCCCCTGCTCTGGCGTCTCCCCCTCTCATTCCCCCTGCTCTGGCGTCTCCCCCTCTCATTCCCCCTGCTCTGGCGTTTCCCCCTCTCATTCCCCCTGCTCACTTGGTGCACAGAGATCGCTTTCGCTCAAAAATCAGCTTAAAACCAAAACGTAGCAGTGGAAATGTAGCCTTATTGTGGCAATAAACCCTTTTTTCCGGTTCTGATTGTGAATCCCTGGTTCCAGTTACCAGTTGTAGGAGAGCTGCAGCTGCAGCCGTGCGTGGTCGGCCGTCTCGATGGTGATGATGTCGGTGAAGAAGTCGGGCCCCAGCAGCAGGCAGATGGCCTTAATGACGTTGGCCCTCTTTGGTTTGTCTCCGGACAGCGACAGCACAGTGAACTGCTCGTCAGGTCCCAGCATCACCATCTCTGGTCCGAACACCACCCTGGAAACAGAACCACAACATGTTATCATCATATCCCTCCACCCGGACAGGAAACCCAGAGTCCCATCTTCAACCAGTGGCAGTTCTAGACCATTTCAACTGGAGGGCCAGGCTGGGGCTGGGTAACCGAATATATTAGGCACAAGTGTTACATACCACCAACCCTCCATAGGTTTGGTTCTACAAAGACTAAATGATACACATTTAACAATAAACACAAGAAGACACATTCAGTGTCAACCTTTATTTTATCTATCACTGCACATGAATAATATCCTCTCTTTGGGGATAAGGTGGAGTAAAAAAATATTTTAAGTAAGGGGGGCCAGAGGGGGGAGGGGGGGGGGGGGGGGGTCGAGGCTTAATATTAAGGTGGCATTGGCCACCCTTGCTCCCTCCCCCCCCAGTACCGCCACAGTTTGAAGACAAACTATGACATTCTTGCCTTGCAAAATTCTCTTTTAAATTGACAAAGGTGTGTGTAATTCGGGTGCCCGGATAGCTCAGTTGGTAGAGCGCTCGCCCATATATATAGAGGTTTACTCCTCGATGCAGCGGGCCCAGGCTCGACTCCGACCTACGGTCCTTTGCTGCATGTCATTCCCCCTTCTCTCTCCCCTTTCAGGTCTTCAACTGTCCTGTCAAATAAAGGCCTTTAATGCCCCAAAAATAATCTTAAAAAAAAAAAATAATAAATGTGTAATTCATCGATCAAAACATTATTAATAATACAAACTAAGCTGTATGCTTTCTCTTTTATACCTCAGGCTATCAGACAGCACAACAAGCATTTTAAATGTACATTTTATAATTTCTGTACTGTATTTATGGTCTATTTGTATTGTATTTATGCTCTCTTTTTATGGGCATTGAGGCGGGTATGAGCACTGTAATTTCCATTTCCATGGATGAAATAAACTTCACTTGATTATTTGTCTCTTGTCTTGCCATCAAATAATAAGGTATAAGGTCCCATGGTGGTCCACCAGAAGGGGAGGGAATTTGCCTCTCTATAACTCAAAAATTTAAAAATCTGAGTAAGCTTCTAATTGCTTCTTATTCCCTTTAGCTGAGCGTATGTTCTAGTTCCCTTTAGCTCAGAGTTAGCTTCTAGTTCCCTTTAGCTCAGAGTTAGCTTCTAGTTCCCTTTAGCTTGTAGTTCCCTTTAGCTCAGAGTTAGCTTCTAGTTCCCTTTAGCTTATAGTTCCCTTTAGCTCAGAGTTAGCTTCTAGTTCCCTTTAGCTTCTAGTTCCCTTTAGCTCAGAGTTATCTTCTAGTTCCCTTTAGCTGAGCGTATGTTCTAGTTCCCTTTAGCTCAGAGTTAGCTTCTAGTTCCCTTTAGCTCAGAGTTAGCTTCTAGTTCCCTTTAGCTCAGAGTTAGCTTCTAGTTCCTTTTAGCTCAGAGTTAGCTTCTAGTTCCCTTTAGCTTGTAGTTCCCTTTAGCTCAGAGTTAGCTTCTAGTTCCCTTTAGCTTATAGTTCCCTTTAGCTCAAAGTTAGCTTCTAGTTCCCTTTAGCTTATAGTTCCCTTTAGCTAAGAGTTAGCTTCTAGTTCCCTTTAGCTCAGAGTTATTCAGGACAGGAAATCCGAGCCCCACCTGGCTGCCTTCTCCCTGTAGTCGTAGACCTGGACGGCGGCGTTGTGGGGGACCCTGAAGGACACCACCTTGGTCTTGTCCCTGGGACGACCATCATCGTCTCCGGTTCTGGTCCGGTGCGAGCGGTCGGCCAGTGGGTCCAGAGGAGAAGCCAGCAGCGCCTCCACGTTGGCAGGAAGCTCCTTCTGCCACAACTCCTCATCCTGAGTCAGCATGTAGGTGTGACCGATCACCGCACGCACCTAAGAGAAGGGGGGGGGGGGGGGGGGGGGGGTGCAAAGCAGGACTTAACCCAACATCACGGAGAGTAAGGTTTGATGAGTCAGTTCACATTTTAACCTGCAAAGGATTCTCAAACTGGACAAACTAATTTCCATTTCATCCTTTAAAACCATCATATCATCCTTGTTCACAGACATATGCAGTTGCTTCTCTACATCATAATTTTTCCAGCTAAAAATTTGAATGGTTTCTCCCCCTCTCTTACTCATCCATGTACCTGTGCACTTATCTCGTTATAAGTGTTTATTGTCTTCCGTGTAGTATTTCAAATTGTATTTTATGTAATTTCTAAACTCTATGTATGTCTGTTATTATCTAGCCCTCCTTCCCTAAGTGGCTATGCCACTTGTCAGGCTGCCATTGTAAATTAGAACCTGTTCTTAATGAAAAGAAACCCACTTTAACCTGCAACATCACTGTCGAAGGTTGATACTTGCACGATAGTATGAATGAAGTAGGAATGTAATGAAGTAAACACGATGCCATTAATGTGGCGGCATCTGACTTGCAAATGGGCCGTAAAATGGGCTGGCAATGAGTTCCTGTAGAACTCTCATTTTTTTAATGTTTTTTTTTTTTTTTTTTTTTTTTTATAAATGTTTAAGATTTTTTTCTTGCTTTATTCAACGTTTACTAAGCTTTTCCCCCCGCTACCGCCACTATATACACCCCTTAAACCAACTTATTACCACAAGTTTTACAGTTATTTTTTTCAAAATTCATGGTCAATAAACCTCATTAAATTTGATTTTACACCTAATTTGAGTATATAATAAATTATGAAATATTTTGACAATTAAGTTAAAATCCGAGGAAGACGTTTGTCAGAGCTTAATCAGGAAATGGTTTTTAAACCATTTAAACCGTTTTTTTTTTTTTCTCCAAATGCTGTAAAATATAACATCTGAAAATCAATGATATTGCGAAGAATGTTGCATTTTATTTTTAAGATGATTTTTTGGCCCGCTCTACCAACTGAGCTACCGTGTTGGTTTTTAATGGGCAATTTGGTGAAAAGAAACCAATATTTTTTGCGTAGAAACTTTGAAAAACAGGTCAAGTTTGACCCCGAGGACAACAGGAGGGTTAAATACAGCTAAATCCACAAGTATGGCTGGGTATCGCCACCGATTTCCTGATTCCATTTGCGATTCACAAGGTCCCAGTTCAATTACATTTCCAATTCAGTGTCAATTTTGGATATTTCAGTTGCAAAACCAACTTTGCTTGGATATGAAAGAGATTCAAAATTTGTACTAAGTTCCCTCTGACCTGCGGAGTTATTAAAAGTCTCAATGTTTTATTAAAGCAGTTACATTAACGGACCTTTTATTAAACACAATAAAGTTAAACTCCGCAGACTCTAGAGTCAGAGAGTTTTGAGACATTTCATTCAGATATCTGGAGGCGACAGAGGGAGCCCTATTAAAATAGCCATGCCAGTTTTTACTTGTCGTGCACCTTATTGTTATATATAAGACTCTTTATATTTGCACTGTTTCCGACTTTGTATCAATCCAGAAACTTAATTTGCATGATGGACTTCAACTACACATTATTTTTGGAGGGTTAAAGTTCAAGGGGACCTTATCTTGTTCAGTCTCGTGACATCATAAAAAGCAGCGGTACGTTCCTTTTTAAAAAAAAAAAAAAAAAAAAAAAAAAAAAAAGAGAGAAAGCGACTTCGTACCTTTCCAGTTTTGATGTCCCGGACGTAGATGCCCTCGTTCTCATCCAACGGGATGGCCTGTCGTCTCAGCATCACCTCCACGGCAGCGGGGGGGACATACTCGATGGGCCCCCGCAGCATCCAGCGGTCTCCGGGGCGACGCAGGACGCCAGGGCTCCTCCGCGAGCGCTTGGCCCTCTCCTCTTCCAGCTCCTCGGGCTCCTCTTCCTCCTCGCCGCGCTGGCAAAGGGAACGGGGGAGAGAGAGGTGGAGGAGGGAGAGAAGGGTTAACGTGGCGATGCATTGGAGTGGTGGAAGAGGGGGAGGAGAGGGAGGAGAGGGAGCAGGAGAGTGACACTGGGAGAAATGAAAGCCAAAGTGGAAGACATTGAAAAGGTGGAGGGAAACGTAAAGGGTGGAGGGAGTGGTTCAAAGAGAAGGACAGGAGAGGAAGAAGAAAGAATCGGGGTATATTGAGTCAGCCTGGTTAGTAGGGGTGGAAGAAAAAAAAAAGAAAAAATCCATTCACGAATGTATTGGGATTTTTTTTTTTTTGTGACGATCTTTAAAATTATTGTTTTCCCCAGAATCAATACTGCAAGCTCCGTTAGCAGAATACAGCGCTGGAAGAAGTATTCAGATCCTTTACTGCAGTAAAAGTACTAATACCACACTGTTAAAAATACTCTGGTACGAATTAAAGTCCTGCATTGAAAATGTAGTAAAAGTCTGTAAGTATTATCAGGAAAATGTAGTTCATCTCGAAAAAGCGACAATACGTCAAAAAGGCGACATATTTGGAAATTAATAAAGTAAACACGTATTGCAAAAATTTCCCCCCAAAAAAATTAAACAAAAAAAGTGGCAAAAATACGCGTCAACTACCTTATTTTTTGATGTTTTTGTCTTTTCTCAATACATGAATGATTTATCAGAACTTTAATATATTTTGATGTTCCTCCGTTCTGTTGTGACAATAAAACAAACAATTTTATTTTTAAACTGCATCATCATATTATTTTAGTGAGGACTCATAAATAACTACAAATAACTTGTTAGGAAAATCTGTTTGTGTTTTGTTACACATTTCTGGATTTATTTATTTTTTAAATATATAAATCGGCCGATATATAGGATTTTCAAAATCACCAATCACGATATCGGCCTTAAAAATCCTATATCAGTCGGGCTCTAAACCCTGACCAATAAAAACGCTGTAATCTGGCCCATAGATACAGTATAATAAGAGTTTAAAGCAGTCAACCCAAACTCCCACTCCCCTTCCCTCAGAAATGTGATAAGCTGCAGCTTCAGCAGACACCTCTGGGCACATTAATCAGTGAAGCCAGGTGAGACTTTAAACCTTTCAGCCACAGAGGACAGAGACACACCTCTGACTTCTCACCTCATTCCAGGCTGACAAGATCGTTACACCTTAGTTTTTCTAATCACTTCTCCGAGATAAACCAGTTGCACAAGACAAGCTTTACAAACCATCTGAGCGGGCTCACCGCTCCTCTCTTCATTCCTCACAGACACATTTCATTCTGACCAGCAGCACACACACACGAGAGATCTCCGCTCTTGAGCAAAATTGATATTGAGCGTATCAAACACTTAATTTCCTGCATTCTGGAGAATTTTTCTGCAACAATTTATGCCTTATCTTCATCAACTTATGGTGGAAAATGTCTTTATTTATGGTTATAGGTTGTTTTTTGGGAGGGAGGGGGTGTGTGTGTGTGTGTGTGGCGGGGGGGGGGGGGGGGGGGGGGGGCACTGGCCAGTTTTGATTATTGGGGGGGTTGTCTCTCTCCACCTCGCTCCTCCGTCACATAGTGCTCTAGGATACTGTAGCAGTAGCTGTTATGGCAACAAAAGATGCTCTCGGGTTGCTTTTTGGGACCAAAAAAAAAAAAAATAGCTAAACTACACTACTACAGGTTTCCCCAGGGTTGTAGTTATGCCGTGACAGAAGAATAAATGTTAATATGCACATCAGTAAGAAGCCTGGACTCTTTCATAACCGGGGTAGTTACATATATTATTCTGCAGAATGAAGACTTTTACTTGTGGTACTTTAACTTTATTTTGATGCCTATACTTTTGTACTTTTGAATGCAGGACTATAACTTGTAAAAGAGTATTTCCACACTGTGGTATTACTGCAGTAAAGCGGCGTTGCCATGGCACTCTTCATGTAACTCAGCACGCTATTGTGATTTCTAACCTCCTGGGTGTCGTTGAACGCCTCCACGGCTCGAAGGACCAGACCCTCCTCCTCCGACAGCACGTACACGTCCTGGATGCCCTGTTCAAGGCGCTCGCCCGGCTGCAGGAAGAAAGAGCGCTCGCCCTGGCGGAGAGAAAGAAAACAAGTTAGCAGGATGTAGACGTGAATATTTGTGCAGAACAGAATGAGACACATTAGCTGTTTTAGATGAAAAACGGGATTTTTATGCTGCAGAAACTAGACACACAAAATACTCTGAAGTTTAGAAAGTTTCTCTTTACATGACTGGAGTAAGCAAAAGTTCTATTAAACACTTGAAACTTTAGGCTGTTGAGTTGTGAGCGAGTTGTGGGGATGTGGGGGAGAGCATTTTAAGATATGCGACAGTCCATCACAGTGCTCCAACAAGCAGAATTTGTGTATACATTTAGTTTTAGTTACTACTTTTACTGCAGTAAAAAAGGACCTAGATACTTCCAGCACTGGTCCTCACCTTCACCACCCTCTTCTGTCCCAGCTGGGGTTTCCCGTCGGAGCCGACCGGGTCCAGGATCACGCAGTACTGCCGGCTGCTCAGCGTGGTCACCTCCACCACGCCCACCACCTCCTCGGACACAGACGGGATGTGAGCCTCCCTGTCTTCCATGGTGACCAGCCACTCCTCCCCCGTACGCCGGTCCCGCCCGCCGGCGTCCTTAAAGGGTCGCAGGGCGCGGACATGAAGCGCTTTCTGGGGGAAACCACAAGAGAAGCTTTCATTAGCACAAACTTTTTGGTGATTTCAGGTCCAGATGCTGTGCAGACGACATCTTTTAAAGTGTAAGAAACAACAACAAAGAAGAGCTAGCCAGCTACGCGCTGAAAGGAATGATTGTAAAGATTTACAAAGAATACGTTTAGGGTATTTCCTCTCTAACTGGGACGTTTTGGGACTGATTGGTGGGATTGCTGTGGACGAAGTACACACGGAGATACACTGGTAAGAGATAATGAGGTTTTACCATGTGTCGGCTAATTTAAATAGCTCACGTTGCTGTATTGTGTCAACAGTTAACTTCATTTAATATTGTATGTGGAGTTTTCTTTTGCGGGGTGCAAACGAAGTTCCTTCCTGAGACTACTTAGCGGAGTTACCATCGCTGCGCCCCTCACCTTGTCTGTCAGGATGAAAGCGTTGACGATGTCGATGACTTCCTCGTGAGCACCTGGAAGGTACGCTCCCACCTTACTGACCAGCCACTCCTCGCCTGAAACACACACATTCATACGGTCAGGAACACAGGTCTGCTGTCAGCACTGGAAGGGGGTGTGAGAGAGAGTATGTATGTATGTATGTATGTATGTATGTATGTATGTATGTATGTATGCATGTATGTATGCATGTTACCTGTGACCCTGCGGACCCCCTGTCTGTCCGTCCCCTCCTTGCGAGCTCTCAGTCTGATGGCCTGGTTCTCTCTGATCACCGTGGCTTTGATGGTCTCCAGCACGGCCACCTCCTTCCTGGGGATATAGGTCCCTGACACACAAAAACACTCAGTCACATTTTATATATACACACACACACACAGTATATATGTATACACAAATCTAAGGCACTTGTATTTAGAGAAAGGTAAAAACGCCTTCATTACATCTGGCACATTCTGAAGAATAATACTGAAAAGACTTTTATGAAGGAACTAATGTGATGTTATTCTGAGTGTAGTGAGAATGTGCCAGACGGAATCTCCAGTTCAAACCCCCACCTGGTCCCTCGAACAGCCACTCGTCTCCGGCCACCCTCTTCACCCCCCCCTCCCCCTGGAAGTCCAGCAGCGCCTGGAGACGCAGCGCCGTGTCGGGGTACACGATCTGCAGCGGAGTCACGTCCTGCACACATACAACGCATCTTATTATCAAATCATACTTTATTCATACAAGCAAATGTAGCACAACGTGACACACACACGCAACTTTTTTTCTAAAATCATTAGACTTTCTCAAAATATTCCAAACATATTCCAGAGCAGTGTGGGCCAGACCTGCTGGATCTCCTCTCCGGGGTACAGGGGGAAGGGGTCCTGGGTCAGACGGATCTCCAGGTCGGCGTGGCGGAGTTTGGCCTGCCCCGTTTGGTCGAAGAGGACCTGCTTGTCATCATCGCGGGCCACCGGGTTGATGACCACGCAGTAGTGACGCGGCGGCACCATGATCATCCGAACCGGCATGAACAGCACTCTGAAGAAAAGAAAAAAAAAAAAAAAAAAAAGAAAAACACAACAAATTGTTAACTAAAACTAGAAAAACCTCGGCGAGAACATCAGAAAAAAAGACAAAATAAAGAACTGACAATAACCATCACTTAAATTGTTGTTAAAAGCCTGTCAGAAACATAAGAAAAAGAGTCAAAATTGTAAACAAAAACTAATTACTAATTAAATGCGTACGTTTTATGTACCAAGAATCATGGATTTCTTCATCGTCAACATTTATTTTGGGCCCGTGGCCTTCAGTCTAGAAACATTTTGGGCCTTTGGTATAAAAGAATTTGGGCACTTCCGATTTTAAGCAGTAAAGTAAGGACTTCTGTCTTCCAATTCCATTTTTTTCAAGATTTCTCCCAAATGATTTGCCCCAAATGTGTGGGTCAAACTTTAGAATGTGTGTAAGACCCCCCCACCCACCCACCCACCCAGAGGAACCAATCAGGATGTGTGGTCTCTGACCTCTCGTTGTCCTGGCGGATGTACGTGAGCGGTCCGATCTCCACCCGGGCGATGTTGGTGTTCTGGTCCAGGACGTGGATGTAGTGATGGGGCGGGATGCGGATGATGGAGGCCCCCCCCGGCCCCTCAGACCCCGGCCCCTGGTGTCCTCCATTCCTAGACATGATTCAAACTAAAAAACTGCAGAGACAGAGACAGAGACAGAGAGAGAGAGAGAGAGAGAGAGAGAGACAGTTGGAAGAAAAATGACTTTTAAAGACTGAGCTTTATGTTGAAGTGAATGACGAAACAAACGTCAGGTATATAAAGCTCAGGTATGCACACGGACACACCTGCTACACAGAGAACCCACAGAGAGTACACAGAATACACACACGCCTCTCTGTGCACACAGAGCATTAAGTGTTCCTCTTGTCATCTGACAGACTATCAATCATTTATCAGTTCAGGTCAAACAGTTCCTCAACTCATGTTTGTTCCAACTCCCTCGCCTGCAATCACACTTTATAAAAACTGATTATTACAGGGTGGTTGCCCTTCTGCAGGACGCTCAGGGACACGCCCAGCACCGCCTCACACTCAGACAGAGACAGATATCACTTATTGGTTATGGTTTCAAGGATGAGGCAACGTTAACATACACATAAAACGCCTGAGACATGTTTTTTAAAAACATGGAGTTATGAGAAAGAGACGTTTGGACAAAAACACATAAAAACAAAGATGGAAAATGTCTGAGCTTCAGGAATGAGGAGGAGAAAGGAGGGGCCTCTGCAGGGAAACATATCAACTGGATTGTTCAGTACAAAGTGCATCAGCTCCGCCATACACTGCCTGTTTACAACATACATCTGTTCTTTCTCAGAGTCACATAACACACACTGTATGTATAGTTAGTGTTGACCAAGCACATGCAGCCTTTATGTACAACATGTAACTGCAGGAAGGTGGAGGAACTTCCTTGTTGAACGCCATGACGCATTGTTAAAACTTGACACCAAACTCCGATTACAAACCCTACAGATTTAAGGTCTCTTTCGTGTTAGGCAGTGTTTAGGCGTGGCACAACATTGATTACGATATGTGTGGAATTATAAAGAAGCTGCGTCAAGTACGGCGTGCATTCATAACACAAACTAGCCATTTTTACGGAGTAATCTTAACTCTAATGGATAGAATCTCTCCACTCGACTGCGTGACGCTTACGTTACGTTGGGCAGAAGAACGCCGGGAATTAGTGGACAAACAATGGTTCAAGTTGAGATTTTGTGGAACAGGGTTCTGTAAAGTGTACCAGATGCTAGCCGATGTACAGTTACGCCTACTCTTCCACAAAACATGTTGAATTGTATTCTGTGGAGCACGGATATTTGCCGATATGCGATAAAGTTTTAAATGTTGAGATTTTAGAGCGGAGTTCGGCGAGGAGCGGTTGCGGTGTTCTTACCTCGTTCGTGTGAGGCACAGCAGCTCGGACGGTTCCTGGCTCAGACTGACTGGGACTTATGAACTTATGAAGGAGCCACGGAGCCAGCTGTCATCTGGGGGGGGGTGTGTCTGCTGTTTGGTTATCCCGGAAACACGGAAAGCCACGTGACTTACCGACTGCAGAGCTGCGTCACAGTCAGATGGCGGCTCTTCTGATTGGTCAGTGCGTAAAGCTGTCTATATCTTAATGGACTATTAATTCAAAGTCTTGAATGTAAAAACCAATGGTAAACACACAGCCAGCGCTGGAATGTAACTAAGTACATGTACTCCAGTACTGTACTTCAGTACCAAATGTTGAGGTACTTGTACTTTACTTGAGTCTTTTCTTTTCATGGCACTTTCTACTTCTACTCCGCTACATTTCAGAGAGAAATATTGGAATTTTTACTCCACTGTTCCAGCTTTAGTTACTAGTTACTTTAGTTACTCCGCTACATTCATCTGTTCCAGCTTTAGTTACTAGTTACTTTAGTTAGTCCACTACATTCATCTGTTCCAGCTTTAGTTACTAGTTACTTTAGTTAGTCCACTACATTCATCTGTTCCAGCTTTAGTTACTAGTTACTTTAGTTACTCCACTACATTCATCTGTTCCAGCTTTAGTTACTAGTTACTTTAGTTACTCCACTACATTCATCTGTTCCAGCTTTAGTTACTAGTTACTTTAGTTACTCCACTACATTCATCTGTTCCAGCTTTAGTTACTAGTTACTTTAGTTACTCCGCTACATTCATCTGTTCCAGCTTTAGTTACTAGTTACTTTAGTTACTCCGCTACATTCATCTGTTCCAGCTTTAGTTACTAGTTACTTTAGTTACTCCGCTACATTCACCTGTTCCAGCTTTAGTTACTAGTTACTTTAGTTACTCCACTACATTCATCTGTTCCAGCTTTAGTTACTAGTTACTTTAGTTACTCCACTACATTCATCTGTTCCAGCTTTAGTTACTAGTTACTTTAGTTACTCCTCTACATTAATCTGTTCCAGCTTTAGTTACTAGTTACTTTAGTCACTCCGCTACATTCATCTGTTACAGCTTTAGTTACTAGTTACTTTAGTTACTCCACTACATTCATCTGTTCCAGCTTTAGTTACTAGTTACTTTAGTCACTCCGCTACATTCATCTGTTACAGCTTTAGTTACTAGTTACTTTAGTTACTCCACTACATTCATCTGTTCCAGCTTTAGTTACTAGTTACTTTAGTTACTCCACTACATTCATCTGTTCCAGCTTTAGTTACTAGTTACTTTAGATACTCCACTACATTCATCTGTTCCAGCTTTAGTTACTAGTTACTTTAGTTACTCCACTACATTCATCTGTTCCAGCTTTAGTTACTAGTTACTTTAGTTACTCCACTACATTCATCTGTTCCAGCTTTAGTTACTAGTTACTTTAGTTACTCCACTACATTCATCTGTTCCAGCTTTAGTTACTAGTTACTTTAGTTACTCCACTACATTCATCTGTTCCAGCTTTAGTTACTAGTTACTTTAGTTACTCCACTACATTCATCTGTTCCAGCTTTAGTTACTAGTTACTTTAGTTACTCCACTACATTCATCTGTTCCAGCTTTAGTTACTAGTTACTTTAGTTACTCCACTACATTCATCTGTTCCAGCTTTAGTTACTAGTTACTTTAGTTACTCCACTACATTCATCTGTTCCAGCTTTAGTTACTAGTTACTTTAGTTACTCCACTACATTCATCTGTTCCAGCTTTAGTTACTAGTTACTTTACACATTCAGATTCCTGAACACAGAACACATGTAGTTTATAACGTCTGATGTTTGATTCTAAAGTAAACTAGCCGACAATCTAACGGCTACAAGTCCAGCTGACATGATCAGACCATCAGCCGTGTGTGTGTGTGTGTGTTTCTCTGTGTGTGTGTGTGTGAGTGTGTGTGTTTCTCTGTGTGTGTGTGTGTGTTTCTCTGTGTGTGTGTGTGTGAGTGTGTGTGTTTCTCTGTGTGTGTGTGTGTGTGTGTGTGTGTGTTTCTCTGAGTGTGTGTGTCTGTGTGTGTGTGTGTGTGTGTGTGTGTGTGTGTGTCTGTGTGTGTGTGTGTGTGTGTGTGTGTGTGTGTGTGTGTGTGTGTGTGTGTGTGTGTGTGTGTGTGTGTGTGTGTGGCTGTGTGTGTGGCTGTGTGTGTGTGTCTGTGTGTGTGTGTGTGTGTGTGTGTGTGTGTGTGTGTCTGTGTGTGTGTGTGTGTGTGTGTGTGTGTGTGTGTGTGTGTGTGTGTGTGTGTGTGTGTGTGTGTGTGCGCTCCGAGGGCGTAACTTTGGGTTCAACATTGGTGGGGGGGGATCTGTCTTCATGTATTGAGAAAAGACACAAAAACGTTTCCAACCTCCCCCCAATAATCAAAACTGGGCTTTTTTAAATATTTATTTATTTAAGTTTTTGTTCTGTTTTAAGGTTGTTGACGCGTATTTTTGCCTCTTTTTAGACCATTTTTTTCAACGTTTGTGTTTTTTTAGGACAATGTTTGCGATATGTGTCGCCTTTATTAATTTCCAAAGTTTTTGCAACTTTTTTCGAAATTTGTCACCTTTTGACGTTTTGTCACTTTTTCGAGATGAACTACATTTTCCTGATGATACTTACAGACTTTTACTGAAGTTACATTTGTTGCCAATGCAGGACTTTAACTTGTAACAGAGTATTTTAACAGTGTGGTATTAGTACTTTTACTGCAGCAAAGTGTGGTATCTGAACAGGTCATAACTTTATATACATTTTTACTTAAGATTTTTGTAAGGGATTCCTTTGACCCTTACCCTACTTCTACTGAAACATCTGGAAACTGTTAACATGAGCAGAAGAGCCCTCTTGGACAGAAGAGCCCTTATTTGGAGATGAGCCAGAAAAGAAGGTATCATTGGTCAGTTCTGACCCAATCATGTTAATGCAATGCACAGAATATATACCATATGCACACAAAGAAAAGGCAGAATGACTTATTGGAAGAATTGGGTTGGTTGTTCTCCAAACTCTCTGCAGGAGTTTGTTAAAGAGGATGCTGAAAATCTTGAATTGTAATTTGAATAAAACCTTTTTATAATCAAAGATCATTGTCAGCAGAATTCCTTTCCACACCTCGACGGCGCAGCACTGCAACAATATACAACAAAAGGATCTGAATACTTCTTCCAGCGCTGTATTCTGCAAACGGAGCTTTTCACTCCTTTTATTGTCCGTCCTCAGAGTGTGAAGCAGGGATTGATGCAGTGTTGACCGAGTGATGAAAGACGAGCTGAGGGTGTGTGTGTGTGTGTGTGTGTGGTTTGACAAAGGTTGGAATGGGGAGAGGTGGTCATAAACCAGCTCAACACGGCCAGGGTTTAACTATGTAAATAGCAACTAATAATGGTAAACAAATTGTCGTTGCTATGGAGACGATACACCGTCTCGTCTCCTCTCATTGGTGTGAACTGGCAGGTTATAGCGCCATTGTGTAATTTTTTTAATGTTGATTCTTAGCAAAAAAACCTTTGTTCTTTCACAAGTATTTGTATTTATTTAACCTTTATTTCACCAGGTAGGCCGTTGAGAACAGGTTCTCATTTGCACCTGGCCAAGAAACGCATAGGCGTGCAAGACAACATACAGTTTCACATACAATAAAATACAGGAATACAGAATACAAAAGGCTACATAAAGTGCAGATTAAGTAGGCATTACAAAGCCGGTGCAAGGTGGTGTAAGTAAGACGAAGGGCATGCAAAAGTGATCTGGTAATAACACAGTATACATGAATAAACAGTATATATCATCGATGAGATGTAGCGTTGAGCCACACAAAACAAAACATGAACAGTTAGTGCGAATTATGATCTAGTTAGTGGTGTTGAGTCAGTTATAACGCAATATATATTAATAGGCAGTCTACGTAAATGTTGAGATGTAGTGAAGAGTCGATATACACTTAGTGCAGATTGTGGTGTACAAACATTTTGTGACAACAAAGGTTGGAGGAATGACAGTTGAGCGTACCAGGGCGGATGTATAGTGCAAAAGGGCGTAAACAGAATATAATAATAATGCAGGAGAAAATGTGCAACTGTGCATATGCAATGAGGCGTGACTGAGGTAATGGATTGCAGTAATGCAATAGGGGGGTGCGAGAGCAGAGCATGAATGATGGAGAACGGTTAGCACGTACAGTGTTCGGACAGGAGCTCAGACAGACTACTTTGAAGGCAGTTAGTGAGATAAGGGTTTTGAGTTTCAGGTTTTTTTGAAGTGCATTCCAACCGTTTGCAGCTGAGAACTGGAAGGAGTGGCAGCCAAAGGAGGTGTGGGCTTTTGGGGTGACCAAGGAGATGTAACTGCTAGAGCACATGTTGAAGTGTGGGTGGGAGAAGCTATGGTGACCAGTGAGCTTAGGTACAGCGGGGCTTTGCCTAGCAAGTACTTGTAAATGAGTTGGTACCAGTGAGTGAAGCAACGAGTGTGTAATGAGGGCCAGCCATCTAATGCATAGAGTTTGCAGTGGTGGGTGTTGGGTGGGGGGGGGGGGGGGGGGGGGTGCTCTAGTCACAAAACATATGGCACTGTGATAAAGAACATCCAGTGTTTTCAGGAGAGTTTGAGACAGTTCTGTAGATGACATCACTGAAATTGAGAATTGGTAAGATTGTCATTTTCACCAAGGCGAGTTTGGCAGCATGAGTGAAGGAGGCCCTGTTGCGGAATAGGAAACCAATCCTGGACTTTACTTTAGATTGAAGGTGGTTTATGTGTTGCTGGAAGGAGAGGGAACTGTCTTACCAGACACCTAAGTATTTGTACACCGCCACATTTTCTAGTTCCAACCCTTCAAGCGTGGTAATGCTAATCGGGTGGGCAGGGGTTTGTAGCGAACGATTGAAAAGCATGAACTTGGTTTTGCCAGAATTTAGCAGTGATTGGAGGTTTCGGAAGGAGTGCTGGATGGCACTGAAGCTCTCCTGGAGGTTTGATAGCACAGTATCCAATGAGGGGCCGGATGTGTACAAGATGTTGTCGTCTGCATATAGGTGGATTTGAGAATTCCCAGCAGCAAGAGTCACATCATTGATATACAGTATATGGAGAAAAGAGTTGGTCCGAGAATCGAACCTTGTGGTACCACCGTAGAGACATCCATAGGTTCAGACAGCAGGCCCTCAGATTTAACACGCTGGATTCTATCAGAAAAATAGTTATTGAACCACGCAAGGCAGTTATGAAAGAACCGAAGGTAGTTGAGTCTGTCGATGAGAATACGTTTAACAGAGTCAAAGGCCTTACACATGCTCATTCATGTGTAATTACTTCCACCTAATCAAAGTATTCTCATAAGCGTAGAATCTGCCATTCAAAATCATTCAAGTTTTATAGTTGTGTGGTATCTGATGGGAATATAAGGTTAAATCTGTATAAAGCTCAAATGTACTGAGACATTATGAGCACTGTGTTAGTGACCTAAGTTTAATGATTTTCCTCTCAGCGGAGTGATGTGTTGAAGAGGACGTTCTATTTGATTCTGTGATTGGTGGCTGAGTGGGATCAAAGAATTTATGTGTAGTGTTGGAGCCCCTCAGAAGGACTCGGAGAGAAACCCGTTGCTTCTCTCCTACATTGTAAACATTGCCTCACACTATTAATCTCGTACAATATACAGAATAACGATAGTACTGATACTTTACTAACATTAGCTTGTACATGTTTGGGAACCTGATAGCTGACGTTAGCAATGAAATGGTAACAAAATAACGAAAACTATTATTCCTGGAAGGAACTCTCATAGACGAAGCCGTACTTCTTGGAATAATACGGCCATCGTAGGAGTTAGAACACTACGGGGCTAGAAAGTAATATTCAGTTGGTTGTCATATACAATTTCACCGCTAGATGGGAGAAATTCTTACACAATGTAGCTTTAAGAAAAAATTATAATATATAAAAACATTTAAAATGTCACAAAATACAAAAACACGTGAGCAGTGTTACATCATAGATATTTAATGGTTAAACAAATAATACAGCCAGAGACACACACACACACACACAGTAGGAATGTGGAGACTGGTTACCTGCCGCTGCATACGGAAGATTTAAAAAGCCTCATTAAAACATTGATATTTAATGTATTTTTTTCTTTGTTTGTGTGATTTCTCTTTAACCCTCTGATAATGAAGTGCCTACTCTAAAAGCAATATCATTTTTTTTTATTTTAGACATTTATTATACATTTATATACTATCTTATTACACTACTTTTGTTAAACTCATTGAAAGCACCAAAACAAGTTGTCCACATGAGTAAAGGTGTAAATGTTTTCACCTTTAACAGATTTGAAGAATTAGAAAGTTTCAGCTTTAGGGCCTAATTATCTCTTCCCACGTTGCTCTAGGACAAATTTGAGCCTCACTACAACAGAAAGCTGAGTTTGTTCTGAACATTTTGATACCAAACACACGGGGATCATTTATACGGAATCACTTAACCCTCCTGTTGTCCTCGGGTCAAATCTGACCCATATTCAAAAAGTTTCTGTATCAGAAATTTGGGTTTTCTTTCAAACAAATTGTCAAAAATAAAAGAACGTGGATGGTTCCGTACAACGCTCTTGACAAGTCAAATAAACGATCAATTCACTACTTTCATTGAATCCGGGTGTTTTATTCAATTTTATAGCGTTTGAATTATTATTATTTTTTTTTATAAAAAACGTTGAAATAAATTGACAAAAAAATCGGGAAAAATGACAAAAAACTTGGAGAATGTTACAAAAACATCAAAAAAGGCTTAATAAATGGCAAGGAAAGTGACATACGTTGAAGAATGTGTCAAAATGTCCAAAAATTTCGCCAAAAAAAAAATCAACAAACAAAAAAACACGGAACATAAAGTCACATAAGTGTCTAAAAAGACAACCAAAACGTACAATTTAAAAAAAAATTTTGATCCAGAAAAACAAGTTGTTGTACGTTATTTATTTTTTTTTTATATCAGAAATATGGGTTTCTTTCAACCAAATTGCCCAAAAATAACTTGAATGCATGGATGTACGTTGTATGGAACCCAGATAACATTCTTTGCAGGTAAAATTAATGATTACTCACATAGAATTTGTGGTGTTTTTAATTCAATTTTATAGCATTTCCAAAATGTTTAAATGGTTTTTAAAACAGTATCCTGACTAAACTTTGACATAAACCCGTCTGTGATTCACTCATCATCCTCTAAACTTAACTATTAGTCAAAATAATTCATAATTTCTGCTACTTTTCACAAATAAGGTATAATGTCATTTAAATAAGGTTTATTGACCATGCATTAAAAATAGTGTTGAATAAAGTGACAAAAACGTTGGAAAAAGCACCAAAAAAAGTTCATTTTCTATTTTGACCCGGAAGGATCTACGGGAAGACAACCCAAAGGTTAAAAGGTGAATTTAGCGAGATGTGTAAAAACGATAGATCTCAGAGGGTTAAATCATTAGCAGCTGTGAGCGATGTGTTCATGTCAGGAACCACAAATTACTATTTCATCCATACGATCACAATCCCAGGACGCACGCCAGAGTAGACAGTCTCACACAAATTAAACACCTTCACATCGAGCGGTCAATGGGAAGAGATCCGGTACATCCCATAATATCTAGTAAGTACATGACACACATTTACAAATAAATTAAAAGCATTTGTGAACATCTTACTAAAAAAGAAAAGCGGAAACGACGTCATTGGCAGAGGATTGCACACTTTTTTTCCGAAAATGGCCGAGTGTTACGAGACAATTTCCGTTCAGTTTGGCAGAAAGTTTGTCTCCAAACTCAAACTGTGTGTGTGTGTCTGTGTGAGTAAAAACCCAGAGAATCCTGATCCACATATGTGTAGGGTGTAGGCAACCCTTTCACACACACAAACACAGGCCTGAAATACACACACACACACATACATAGACACACACACACACACACACACACACACACACACATAGACACACACACACACACACACACACACACACACACACACACACACATAGACACACACACACAGACACAGGCCTGAAATACACACACACACACACACACACACACATAGACACACACACACACACACACACACACACACACACACACACACATAGACACACACACACACACACACACACACACACACACACACACACACACACACACACACACATAGACACACACACACAGACACATAGACACACACACACACGGCCAGGACTCCCTTGAAAGGTTAATACAATTTTTTTTAAAGTAAGAACATGTCTGGAAATAATGTCGGAAAAAACACCTAAAATGTCGGAAAAAAAACAACACAAAAACTTTGAAAAAAACCTTCCAAAACGTCGGAAAAAAATGCCCAAAATGTGGAAAAAACATCAACAATATCATCAAAAAGGTTAAAAAAATTTAAAAACACAAAAACTTTGGAAAAAACCTTCTAAAATGTCGAGATAAAAAACGAGAATTCTTTAAACTCCCAAAACCCTCCGTGGCCGATAAGAGTTGTCAGAGGAACAATTATGCAAATCAAAAATGTAAAAAAATAAATATATATATTATAAATGTGAATCACGTTTACGGACAACTTCTGTTAAAATATACAGATTGTGAGTGTAGGTTTTCAACATCGTGTTTTCTGAGGGTTTTTTCCAAAGTTTTTTGCGCCTTTCTGATATTTGTCGCCTTTTGGCGTTGTTTTTTTTCTGATTATTCTTCCGAGGTTACTGTTGCTTTAAAAAAAAAAAAAATCTTCGAGGTTTTCTAGCCCCTGCATCCCCCCAAAATCTACGCCTTAGATGCACAAATGTCTTTCCCAGATTAAAAACTGGATTTACAAATCTGTCCGTTTGAAAGTTACAAATGCCAGGAAGATATTCACAAATGCTTTTTCATTTACACACAGATCTGCCAATGTTGTTCACACACATACATATAAGTGAGACAGATGTCTCTCCATATATATATACGGCATGCTAAATACACAGAGTTCATCCACACCACACGCTGCACCACAAAACATTTCATAAACAGGATTCCGTTTTTGTTTGTGAAAATATGTTGAGGAAACTCTGTACAAAGACTTTGGTTGAATATGTGCTCCTGTATATATATATAGCTCTAGTTTACAATATACATATTTAGATAACTCGTTTAAATACTACTTTGGCTAAACATGAATATCAAAAAATAGTATCAGATGACGTCTGAGCGCTCCAACAGTTTGGACACAAACACACGGGAAGACTGGCTGCACACGGTTAAGATCACTTGGTATAAAATAGATTTTTTTAAATATTACAAAAGGTAAAATTTTAAAATGTTCAGACATGTTGGATAGAGAGCCAAAGAGAAACTTATGACGTAAATACGGAAGGCCGTATGGCCCACATATACACTATTTTGTAATTCAAATAATGTCACATTTCTTCTGTTTTTTTCCTGGTGATTGTTGAGCTTAGGGATGTGAGTCTATATTCTTGTGTATTCTATAGTCATTTTTCTGTCATTTTGTGGTCATTTTTCAAATCAGTTTTCTGTCAATTTTCTGAGCAGAACATGGATACACTCAAGCAGAGTATCTCAGATTTGTTTTTAAATACAATAATGTAGCTGGACAGGAAGTGATGTCAGGATTTCTGGGGTTGAGGCTGGAAGGGAAACAGCTACGGCGAAGACAGTTTAGGAAAAAGATGGTGGTTTGGGTTAATACACTCCCGAGGAACAAGCATGCGTTTCCTGGGTTAAAGTGATTAAAATTGACATTATTGGATTATTAGATTCTGCTGAACTTCCGGCCGTAGCTGTATCCCTTCTAGCCACAACAACCAACTTTGGCTCTCTATCGTTTTACGCAGAACAAACTTCATGCTGTAATATAAGTGTTAAAACAATGTTCTTAATAATCTGTGGAAGCGTTTTTCTCCCCCTTCTGTTTGGTTCATGTATCTATGAGACACGATGACACAGGAAGGTTTCCGCTGGACTTTGAATCTGTGGGTGCAGAAACCAGATTCTGTCAGAGTCCGAAATTAACTTTCTGACTCAGTGGCCATGTTGGCAGGGAGATGGAAAAATCCACCCACCAAGCATCTTTCTTACCGGCAAAAATATTAAATTGCATTTTCTTTGTATCATCACACAACTCTTTTGTTGGGGTTACAATTCCTGCTGGTTTATCCTCTGTTTGTATTGACTGAAAACTGACTGAAACTGACTGAAAACGGACTGAAAACGGACTGAAAAGGACTGAAAACTGACAAAAAAAATGACTGAAAACTGACCACAAAAATTACTGAAAACTGACCGAGAACTGACAGAAAATTGACTGAAAAACTGACTGAAAACTGACAGAAAACTGACTGAAAACTGACAAAGAACTGACTGAAAACGGACCGAAAACTGCCTGAAAACTGAGCGAAAACAGACAAAAAAATGACCGAAAATTGACTGAAAAACTGACTGAAAACTCACAGAAAACTGACCGAAAACAGACAAAGAACTGACCGAAAACTGACCAAAATCTGACAGAAAACTGACTAAAAACAGACCAAAAAAATTACTGAAAACTGAATGAAGACTGACTGAAAAACTGACTGAAAAACTGACAAAAAAATGACCAAAAACTGACAAAAAAAATGACCGGAAAACTGACTGAAAACTGACCGAAATCAGAAAATTCAGCTTCACCAAAATGAAGACTGTAAAACATTACCTATGTTGGTACTTATTTACCGCTCCATAACCCTAACCCGGATAGCCCTCTTAGATTTACTCGCCAAACAGAACATTTACCCGTACTTGGACCTTGACGAGAGTTAATTTCGGACTTTGCTGTCAGAAACGAGAGTGGAGGACATCGCGGAGGAAGCACTGAAGTGCTGGTGTTCAGGCTGAGAAACACAGCGAGTGTTTTCCCTTCGCTCCTCCGACTGTCTGTGTTCATCGTGTCATTCAGAGTGGAGGGTCAAAAACATTGACCATCCTTCCCTCCGTTTCTTCTTCCTCTGTTTCTGAGTTTCTCCGTTTCTCTGTTTCTCTGTTTTTGAGTTTCTCCGTTTCTGAGTTTCTCTGTTTTTGAGTTTCTCTGTTTCTCTTCCTGAGGTTGAGGCTTTTAATTTGAAAGTCTTCAGTCCAACATGGCGTCCAGCTGGTCAGCCAGGTCGTCAAACATGTTGCCGATGTCGTCCAGAATTGTCCCCGCAGACTTCACCGTGCTCGATCCACTGGTGACAAAAAAACATGTCAAACAATAAACGTTAGTACAACAACACTGAAACCTGCAGGGATATCGCTAAATAACCTGTGCAGTGTCTGATCTATGTTTTAACATCATTACTGTGATTGGATGTAAAACTTCCTGCTTTAAACCCTTAAACCAATACTTGACTCATTTCTTTCTCCCCACCCCCTTAACACGCACTCCCAAGAAAGTGAATGTGGGAAACAGGAGAAGCAGCTCTGGCTGTCTGGCACAAAGTCTCGTTCTCAACCCCTCAAAGTCTCAGTCTCAACCCTTCAAAGTCTTGTTAACCCCTCAAAGTCTCGTTCTCAACCCTTCAAAGTCTCGTTCTCAACCCCTCAAAGTCTCAGTCTCAACCCTTCAAAGTCTTGTTAACCCCTCAAAGTCTCGTTCTCAACCCTTCAAAGTCTCGTTCTCAACCCCTCAAAGTCTCGTTCTCAACCCTTCAGAGTCTCGTTCTCAACCCCTCAAAGTCGGTCTCGACCAATCGAAGTCTTGGTCTCAACCCCTCAAAGTCTCGGTCTCAACCCCTCAAAGTCTAGGTCTTGTCTCGGTCTCGATACACTCTGGTCTTGGTGATGACTTGGTCTCGGTTTAGGTGGTCTTGACTACAACACTGCCTTGTGAATCGAAAATGAATAAGGAAATCAGTGGCAATACGCAGCCCTAATATTTACGGGTCTTACAGCCTCAAATGTCTCCCTCTGAACGTCTTACCTGTCTGAGTTGTCCTCTAGTTTCCTCTCAACGGCCTTCAGCGCGGCTGCCAGAGATGTGCTGGTCTGATCAAGTCTCTGCTGAACCACCTGGGTCCCGCAGGGCGACTCGGGGACCGGGCCCCGACCCACGACACACACCTGGGGTCTCGCCGCTGCCAGAGAGGGACTTTCAGGGGCCGGGGGAGCCGGGGCTCGGGGCCCGGGAGAGGATGGACAGGATGCAGAGGTGAAGGCCACACTCTGAACCCCGCTGATGCTCACAGATGAAGATGAGTGTCCAGCTGCTGAGGAGACAACTACAGGTCACACTACAGCAGTGGTTCTCAATAATGTTCCCCCTTTGAATTGTGTTTTAAAGCCAAATACCCTCTGACCAGCACATATCATTTTTGGTAAAAAAAAGTCTCTATAAAGAGACAGCAATGTCTGCAGCGATATATTTACATAACATTTAAATGCTAATGACAAAAGGCAACAAAAACTTTTACAAAACCCCCGACAAAACCTTGGAAAAAGACGGTAGAAGGAAGGAAGGAAGGAAGAAAGGAAAGGAAGGAAGGGAAGGGAAGGAAGGAAGGCAACACTAGGTAGACAAAAGTGACGAGAAATTCTAAAAAGGTGACAAAAACTTTGAAAACATTTAAATGCTAATGACAAAAGGCAACAAAAACTTAAAAAAAAAAAAAAAAGACTTGTTTTATTACAAATAATAATCAACATTATCATCTTAAAGTAGAAGATATACTGTCTCTCACATCACATAAATTATAAACAGGTTAAGTGAGTCTGTCTGGGTATAGACTGTCTCTCATTTGGAATGGTCTCGACTAGTCCTGGTCTTGGACTTGTGTTGGATTCGACAAAGGTAGACTTGACTACAGCCCTGCTGTTAACGCTTAGGATTGTGGGTAGTGTAGTACTTCTCCATGACATGTGTCTTCTAGGAAAAGTAAACTTTTGTTTCACAACCTCGTAGCTCGGGGTCAGTCTAACTCAATTTGGCCAAGTTTGGGCCGTGCTCCCTTTGTTTTGGCTCGCCATGGCATTTGACATGCTCATGCTTATTCTCCTCTTATTTTGATAGTGCTGTAAAATCCTGACCGTGATGACTACGACCTGACAGTTTGTGGAGCTAAAACATAAGTACTTAATCTGAGTTCTACTGTGATGTAAAACACAATGCTGGTAAACACTTCATAATCAAATACGTACGTTTTATCTACGAATAATTACAAGATTTACGGTAGAAATACGGTATATCTATTTATGGCCCGTGGCCTCCCATCCAGATACATTTTGGCCCTTCATGTGAAAGAATTTGGGCACCTCTGGTTTAGACATTATGGGCCCTATTTTAATGATCTTAGGCCACGGCGTAAAGAGCATGGCGCAGGTGTGTTTAGGGCGTGTCCAAATCCACTTCTGCTAGTGTGACAGCAGAAAAAAGGGTCCGTACGCCGGGTATTGTACTTAGTGTCTTCACTAATCAGAGGTGTGTTTTGGGCGTAACGTGCAATAAACCAATCAGAGATCATCTCCCATTCCCTTTTAAAGCCAGGTGCGTTTGGACCTTGGAGCATTGCTGTTATGATGGAGGATTTGCACCGTAATATTTTTATTTGTAATCTTCTGAATGTGTGTGTGTGTGTGTGTGTGTGTGTGTGTGTGTGTGTGTGTGTGTGTGTGTGTGTGCTGCTGAGCGTCCCTGTGTGTGTAACAAGCATAGTGTGTGCGCATGCTGTGCACGAGCCTAGGAGCATTTTACTAATGCTCTGTTAAAATAACAATGAAATGCTGCGTTATTGACTTTAGACCAGGTTTTTGTTGGGCAATGGCGCGATCACTTCCCGCTGCCTCAAGATAGCAATAGTCCCAGAATGCACCTGAACACACCTCCCTGTAAGACCAGCACGCCCAGAATGCACCTGAACACACCTCCCTGTAAGACCAGCACGCCCAGAATGCTCCTGAACACACCTCCCTGTAAGACCAGCACGCCCAGAATTCACCTGAACACACCTCCCTGTAAGACCAGCAGGCCCAGAATGCACCTGAACACACCTCCCTGTAAGACCAGCACACCCATGGGCGCAGGCGCATTTTCTATTTAAACTATGCGGGCACTGGATGGGAAATTGACAACTGCGTCGGTCTTAAACTAGCAAAGACACTTGCGACCACACTGTTGCAGCTCTATGAGTCTAAAATCAAGACCAAGTCAAGATCAATAAAGGTTCCTATATGTGAGAGATTTAAAAGAGAGTGTGTATCGTACCTTGTGCTGCCAGCAGACTGTGGCGGACAGGTTTTGGGGCAACGGCAGGTTTCGGGGAGAGCGGAGGTTTGATGGGGGATCCTGTCGCCGGACTGGCCGGCCTCTCCTCGCTGATCCTCAGATCCTCCTGGCTCTGGGACGGAGGCCTGCTACCAGCGGATTAAATCACATGTTTTATCACCATAAATAACATGTAAATAAAGGTTGACTTAATGAATGATAGACTCAGAGGAAGCAGCCCTACAAAAATCCCCCTTTTTCAGTCGGGGTGTAAATCAAAAGGTTTATCACGATACGATAATTTATAGATTCTTTGGACAACGATACGATATTTACTGATATCTTAAAGTCTGTCACGACAAGATTCGATTCAGGGTCCTGCGATCGATACGAGATGATATCCTTAACGCCTTTTTTCAACACATTACAACAACTCAAAATAATTTGATTGAACAGTTTTATTACGGAGATCTTCCAGAGGTTAGGACGTGGGAATAGTACGGTGGCCGACAGGGGCAAACGCACTGCAACTTAATGAAACACACGCAAATAGACAAAACACAAGCAAATTAAGAAAACCTCTTCATAAATTTGACAACACATGCGCAGCATTCAGCAAACGCGCTGCAAATACACACAACACAACCAAATACATAAACGCGCCGCAAATACAGAAACAATGCAAAAAGAAAAGCACACAATCTCCGAAAACAAATGCAACAAAAAAAACGCTGCATCCAGATTACACAATGGAAGTTGTCCAGACCTCTAGGGGGAGCACTGAGGGGAACAGCTGGATTTTCGACCCCACGGGGAGAGAGTGCTCTGATTCTAGAGTCAAGATTCTGACGGTATGATAGGCTTCAGCAAAAATAACATGGTTTCAAGGTATTGCAATTACAGCTTTTAAAATTATTATTAATTATTTAATAATTATTTTGAAATTATCTGGGTTAAAGACAACTTTTTTTCTCTCCATTGAACACTGTAATTTATTTTTAAACACACTGGCAGGAAGACAGATTTCTAAACTGCACTTTCTGTCCTTGACAGTGTTGGGCAAGTTACTTCCAAAATGTAATACATTATAGATTACTAGTTACTGTCATTAGAGAGTAATTAGTTATATAACAATATTACTGTCTCTGAATTGTAATGAATTACACTACTTTTGAGTTACTTTCACCAAAATAAAAGTGGAAGTATGACTTGGCAGGTAGCTTGTTTTGCTTTGTTTCACCACCGGATCAACAAAGCCTCATCTTTATCCACTTTAATACATCAGAATTTATTCATATTATTGTGTCTTATTAATCTGAAGCTGCAAAGTAACTAAAGCTATAAAAATAAATAGTTAAGCAAAACATACAATAGCCTACTTGACCCTGAATTGTGGTGGACTAGAAGTAGCCTAATAAGTAGGAGAAAATTAAAATACTCAATTAAAAGCACCTTATTAGTGAATCGAAGTAGCCTAGTATAGTTACTTTCCACGGCTGATAAAGTGCAATGATATTTACGTGTAGCAAGCCTCAACATTAATTTCCGACGTTGTGACGTTGACGATGTTTATATCTGTCAGCAACTCGGACACACTGCTGTCAGCACTGACGTACCGTCACCTGTTGGGAAACAGGTGTTGTCGGTGTTGGTGAATTCTTAAAAAAACCAAACACCACTAAATGTTGCGTTAAAATGCATTTGCAACACGCGTTACTGACATTGTAATGGGTGTAACATTACCGAAATTGTATTAGTAATGCGTTATATTACTGCGTTACAGCAAAAAGGAATACATTACTGTATTTGCGTTACTTTTGTAGCGCGTTACTCCCAACACTGGTCCTTGACGACCCATAAAAAACAGCTCATACCGCGGGAACGCAGCGCAGACGCGCCCAGTGGAACGTCCAGGTTACAGATGATATGTATCGATCATTTTGGATCGTGGATCTTTGAATGGTTACAGCCGTACCTGCTGGCTCCCTCCCTGCCGGGCGAGTCTCCTCCTGGCTCTCTGTCTTTGGGTTTGTGTCGGCGCTTCACCGTGTCTGACTCCTTCAGGTTGAACTCGGGCACGTCCAGGTTCTTGGTGTGCTTCTCCGGCGGCTCCAGCACGGCCTCGGCCCTGGGCGGCCCCGGTGCTTTGGGCCGCTGTTTGATGGTCAGGTTCCCCTCCTCGGCGAAGGGGATGCACTCGCTGGAGCTGTTCTGAGGCGACGAGGAGCCGTCCAGGCCCGGACCTTTGGGTTCTTCTTCCTCCGAGTCCGACTTCACCCCTCGATCCGGCTCCGTGCCGCTGGCGGTCTGCGGGGGGAATCTGGGTTATTATAGTAAGCCATAGCGAGCCATTTTTTGCATGCCTATTTACATAAACCATTAAGATTGGATACACTTTATTTTTGTACATGCATGCGTGTGCAACAAAGTGTATCCTATCTTATGTCTAAGCTGTCCTATCAAATAAAGGTGTGGCACATGGGGCCCAAATCCTCTTCTGTAAAAATGTGATTTATAAAATAAAGACTATTTGAACATTTAAAACTGTACCGTGGTGGAAATACACTCGCTTTGCACCCTCCTCCTCGCCGCAGCGGCAGCCTCCTGTCCTGCAGGGTTAACGGAATCCAAGGACGGCGACGCCTCCTGCCGGACGCCGTCGGGTTTAGATCCTGGCGGGTTCTTCTCCTCTCTCTCCGTCCGTCCCTCCAGTGAGGCAGCGATGCTCCTCACGCTCACCGGACTGTCTGTTAGTCCGCCCCCGCCGGTAGCAGACGACGTGGTGCTGCTGTCGCTCAGCTCGCCGCTGGTGGTGCTGCTCACCGAGCTCAGCCTTTTCGGAGGCGGCGGCGGTGGGCCTTTCTTACGCGCGCGCACCGCGAAGGACTGACTGCGCCCCACACTGCCGCCGTTCTTCTCCGGACTCGCATGCAAGCGCGCCAGCTGGCTGCGGCCGGGTTTGCGCGTCAGCGTGGCGTAGGACGCCACGTTTCCACAGTGATGAAACGCTGACTCCTCGTCTTCCTCATCGGGCTCTCCGTCCGACAGAGCGTAGCGGGTCGCGTTCTGCACGCGCTTCTTAGCCGGCAGCAGAGTCATGCTGCGGTTGCCCTGCCGCGGAGATGCATGCAGGTCCGTGGCGCCGCAGTTCGAGTGCAGGTAGCTGAAACCTTTCAGCGCTGGCGAGCCGTGAGGGGACGGACCGCGGGGCGCGGACGCTTTGGGCTTTGCTGGGATTGCTGGGTACTTAAAGACGGTCGCCGTGCCCAGAGGCACCTGTTTGTGTGGCTGCAGCTGCGCTCTCTGGTCCCAGCCCTCGGGGAGGTTCCTCTCCCGGGCGGGGCTGGCGTCCAGGCTCTCCTGCGACCAGCTGTGCGGCGTGACGGACGCTGTGGGCGGCTCCCCGGAGCGCCCAGAGCCTCTGGACCGCGTCTCGATGCTCTCCTGGCTCTGCGACATCTCTGCGGCGTTTCTGATGGCGAGGAGGCCGTCCTCGCAGCCGCCGTAGTGACCGGACATGGCCGTCTGGAGCTCGGCGCTCAGCTCGCTGTCCTGGAAGGTCGTCATCTTCGGGGTGTGAGGGGAGGAGCACTCGCCCGCCACTGCCGAGTCGGCCGGAGGCTCGATGGCGACCAGGTGCAGCGCTCCGGGGGCTTTGCGCCGCAGCGTGCCGCCATGGCCCGTCTCGGCCTGGAGGATCGCTCGCTGGATGTCGCACAGCTTCCTCACCGCCAGCATCAGCTTCTTCTGGTGGCCTGCAGGGGAAAAAAAATAAAATCAACCGGCATATCAGTATGTGTCTGTCTGTCTGTCTGTCTGTCTGTCTGTCTGTGTGTGTGACGATTTTTTAAATCGATTCTTTTCCCTAGAATGTTTCATTTATTTATTTTACCAATGATTGACCTAAATATAATCTCTTTATCCGTCAGAGGGAGACACTTCTGAGGCTGTAACGTCAGTTTTTAGAATCAATGCTTTTCCCCAGAATCAATATATTTACCAAGAATTGAGCTTAACATGTTCTGTTTATACTGTAGCCTATCACCGACAGCGACTACATCATATCCGTTTCCAGGGAAGCCAAAAATCTGTGTTATGTTCTTCTTTATAAAGCAAATAAATGTCAGACTGCCCCAGACATGACATGTGGGGAAAATAAATACATTGTGGCCACAATATAGGTATAATGTGCGCACAAAATACTAATTTGTGGCCAAGAAATACTATTTTATGCGCACATTATATCTATATTGTGGCCACGAAATAGGTATAACGCGTGCACAGAATACTAATTTGTGTGTTTGTTTTAATATCATGTCCATAAATTACCTGGACACCGGTAGAAGCAGGAAGATTTACACGTGCGTAAGGTCACAATTTTTTTTTTCTTCGGATGTCATGTCTGGGGCTCCGTAGACATGTGATGTTCATTCTTCTTAGAAAACAGTTAGAGAAATATCTCATGATATATTGTCTCTAAAAGTCCATCCATCCATCTTCGTCCGCTTATCCGGTATCGGGTCGCGGGGGTAGCAGCTCCAGCAGGGGACCCCAAACTTCCCTTTCCCGAGCAACATTAACCAGCTCCGACTGGGGGATCCCGAGGCGTTCCCAGGCCAGGTTAGAGATATAATCCCTCCACCTTGTCCTGGGTCTTCCCCGAGGCCTCCTCCCAGCTAGACGTGCCTGGAACACCTCCCTAGGGAGGCGCCCAGGGGGCATCCTTACAAGATGCCCGAACCACCTCAACTGGCTCCTTTCAACGCAAAGGAGCAGCGGCTCTACTCTGAGCTCCTCACGGATGACTGAGCTTCTCACCCTATCTCTAAGGGAGACGCCAGCCACCCTCCTGAGGAAACCCATTTCGGCCGCTTGTACCCTGGATCTTGTTCTTTCGGTCATGACCCAGCCTTCATGACCATAGGTGAGGGTAGGAAGGAAAACTGACCGGTAGATTGAGAGCTTTGCCTTCTGGCTCAGCTCTCTTTCGTCACAACGGTGCGATAAATTGACCGTAATACCGCACCCGCTGCGCCGATTCTCCGGCCAATCTCCCGCTCCATTGTCCCCTCACTCGCGAACAAGACCCCAAGGTACTTGAACTCCTTCACTTGGGGTAAGGACTCATTCCCTACCCGGAGAAGGCACTCCATCGGTTACCTGCTGAGAACCATGGCCTCCGATTTAGAGGTGCTGATCCTCATCCCAGCCGCTTCACACTCGGCCGCAAACCGATCCAGTGAGTGCTGAAGGTCACAGGCCGATGATGCCATCAGGACCACATCATCTGCAAAAAGCAGCGATGAGATCCCCAGCCCACCGAACTACAACCCCTCTCCACCCCGACTATGCCTCGATATCCTGTCCATAAATACAACAAACAGGATTGGTGACAAAGCACAGCCCTGGCGGAGGCCAACTCTCACCTGAAACGAGTCCGACTTACTGCCGAGAACCCGGACACAGCTCTCGCTTTGGTCGTACAGAGATTGGATGGCCCTGAGAAGGGACCCCCTCACCCCATACTCCCGCAGCACCTCCCACAGTATCTCCCGGGGTACCCGGTCATACGCCTTCTCCAGATCGACAAAGCACATGTAGACCGGTTGGGCATACTCCCAGGCTCCCTCCAGGATCCTTGCGAGAGTAAAGAGCTGGTCCGTTGTTCCACGACCAGGACGGAATCCGCATTGTTCCTCTTCAACCTGAGGTTCGACTATCGACCGAGCCCTCCTTTCCAGCACCTTGGAGTAGACTTTACCGGGGAGGCTGAGAAGTGTGATACCCCTGTAATTGGCACACACCCTCTGGTCCCCCTTTTTGAAAAGGGGAACCACCACCCCGGTCTGCCACTCCTTAGGCACCGTCCCAGACTTCCACGCAATGTTGAAGAGGCGTGTCAACCAAGACAACCCTTCCACACCCAGAGCTTTAAGCATTTCCGGACGGATCTCATCAATCCCTGGGGCTTTGCCACTGTGGAGTTGTTTAACCACCTCAGCAACTTCCACCAGGGAAATTGACGACAATCCCCCATCATCCTCCAGCTCTGCCTCTACCATAGAGGGCGTATTAGTCGGATTTAGGAGTTCCTCAAAGTGCTCCTTCCACCGCCCTATTACCTCCTCAGTTGAGGTCAACAGCGTCCAATCCTTACTGTACACAGCTTGGATGGTTCCCCGCTTCCCCCTGCTGAGGTGGCGAACGGTTTTCCAGAAGCACCTTGGTGCCGACCGAAAGTCCTTCTCCATGTCTTCTCCGAACTTCTCCCACACCCGCTGCTTTGCCTCTTTCACGGCAGAGGCTGCAGCCCTTCGGTACCTTGCAACTGCCTCCGGAGTCCTCCGAGATAACATATCCCGGAAAGACTCCTTAAGTCGGACGGCTTCCCTGACCACCGGTGTCCACCACAGTGTTCGTGGGTTACCGCCCCTTGAGGCACCTAAGACCCTAAGACCACAGCTCTTCGCCGCAGCTTAAGCAATGGAAACTTTGAACATTGTCCACTCGGGTTCAATGCCCCCAGCCTCCACAGGGATGCACGAAAAGCTCCGCCGGAGGTGTGAGTTGAAAGTCTGTCGGACAAGGGCCTCCTCCAGACGTTCCCAGTTTACCCGCACTACCCGTTTTGGCTTACCAGGTCTGTCCAGAGTCTTCCCCCACCCCCTGACCCAACTCACCACCAGATGGTGATCTGTTGACAGCTCCGCCCCTCTCTTCACCCGAGTGTCCAAAACATACGGCCTCAGATCAGATGAAACGATTATAAAATCGATCATTGACCTTTGGCCTAGGGTGCTCTGGTACCAGGTACACTTATGAGCATCCCTATGTTCGAACATGGTGTTCGTTATAGACAATCCATGACTAGCACAGAAGTCCAACAACAACCACTATGGTTTAGATCAGGGAGGCCGTTCCTCCCAATCACGCCTCTCCATGTGTCTCCATCATTGCCCACGTGCGCGTTGAAGTCCCCCAGCAGAACGATGGAGTCTCCCACTGGAGCCCCATACAGGACTCCACTCAAGGTCTCCAAGAAGGCCGAATACTCCGAACTCTTGTTTGGTGCATATGCACAAACAAGAGTCAGAGTTTTCCCCCCCCACCAGCCGCAGGCGTAGGGAGGCGACCCTCTCGTCCACCGGGATAAACTCCAACGTAGCGGCGCTCAACCGGGGGCTTGTGAGTATCTCCACACCCGCCCGGCGCCTCACACCCTGGGCAACTCCGGAGAAGAAAAGAGTCCAACCCCTATCCAGGAGTACGGTTCCAGAACCGAGACTGTGCGTAGAGGTAAGCCCCACCAGATCTAACCGGTAGCGCTCCACCTCCCGCACCAGTTCCGGCTCCTTCCCCCACAGAGAGGTGACATTCCACGTCCCCAGAGCCAGCGTCTGCTGCCCGGGTCTGGTCCGTCGCGGCCCCTGACCTTCACTGCCACCCGTGTGGCAGTGCACCCGACCCCAGCGGTTCCTCCCACAGGTGGTGGGCCCATGGGCTGGAGAGATGGATGCCACGTAGCTTTTTCGGGCTGTGCCCGACCGGGCTCCGTGGCAAACCCGGCCACCAGACGCTCGCCAACGAGCCCTCCGTCTGGGCCTGGCTCCAGACGGGGGCCCCGGGCTTCCTCCGGGCAGGGTCACTCCATGTCTACCTCGGTTATTCATAGGGTTTGTGAACCATTCTTTGTCTGGCCCCTCACCTGAGACCACTTTGCCTTGGGAGACCCTACCAGGAGCACAAAGCTCCAGACAACACAGCCCTCAGGTTCATAGGGACGCACAAACCTCTCCACCACGATATGGTGATGGTTCCCGGAGAGTCTCTAAAAGTGTTTAATTCAACTAGTTTTTGTTAAAGAAGGAAAATAAAATCCCAATATACTCAATACTATCAAATCACAATACTTCTACAATAACAATAAATGAAAATTGCAACACAAATCCAATCGGCGCCCATGTATCGGGAAAAAATCAAATGGCAGCATCAGCTTCTTCTGGTGGCCTGGTGGTTCCTCTACTTAAGTAACAGTAACAAAGTATTACATGACAACAGCGGTCCTCACCCAGCTGGATGATGCCGATCTCCTGCAGGTCCTCCCACGTCAGGTCTCTGACGATGCTGATGGAGTCGTAGCCATTTTCTGAGAGCTTTTTGTGGTACTGCGGGAGGCCGATGGCGCTGAGCCACTCGCCCAGATCGGACTGGAGAGGAAGAAGAACACATCACTCTGATCAGGGCTGCACAATACATCGGATACACCGAGCTAACCTTTCCTCTCTCCATACCTAAACTCAGGTTATCTGCTGATTGTGGTGGACCTGTGTGTGTGTCTCTGATAATCCTGATTTAAATATTGAGCAAATATAATCGTGTCAAAA
This sequence comes from Zingel zingel, assembly GCA_023566125.1. Taxonomy (NCBI): domain Eukaryota; kingdom Metazoa; phylum Chordata; class Actinopteri; order Perciformes; family Percidae; genus Zingel; species Zingel zingel. The sequence continues at coordinate 34,835,120 of CM042325.1, read as the reverse complement.
ATATGATTTTATTTCTTCCCATGAGGACGTCAGCGTGGGCACAAAGCAGTAGACTCACGGGGATGTACTCCGGCAGCCACTCTGGGATGTTCATGTTGTTGATCTCCATGGAGATCTTCTTGCGGTGGCCCGGTTTGGTCACTCCGATGGCGGTCAGATCCTGCAGACAACAGCAACGACACGTAAACACACATCAGAGACAATGTCACGGCAACACACATCAGAGACAACGACACAACAACACACATCAGAGACAACGACACAACAACACACATCAGACAACGACACAACAACCCACATCAGACAACGACACAACAACACACATCAGACAACGACACAACACACATCAGAGACAACGACACAACAACACACATCAGAGACAACGACACAACAACACATCAGAGACAACGACACAACACACATCAGAGACAACGACACAACACACATCAGAGACAACGACACAACACACATCAGAGACAACGACACAACAACACACATCAGAGACAACGACACAACACACATCAGACAACGACACATCAACACACATCAGACAACGACACAACAACACACATCAGACAACGACACAACAACACACATCAGAGACAACGACACAACACACATCAGAGACGACACAACACACATCAGACAACGACACAACACACATCAGAGACGACACAACAACACACATCAGACAACGACACAACACACATCAGACAACGACACAACACACATCAGAGACGACACAACACACATCAGAGACAATGACACAACAACACACATCAGAGACAATGACACAACACACATCAGAGACGACACAACTACACACATCAGAGACAACGACAACAACACGCATCAGAGACAACGACACGGCAACACACATCAGAGACGACACAACAACACACATCAGAGACAACGACACAACAACACACATCAGACAACGACACAACACACATTAGAGACAACGACACAACAACACACATCAGAGACGACACAACACACATCAGAGACGACACAACACACATCAGAGACGACACAACACACATCAGAGACGACACAACACACATCAGAGACAACGACACAACAACACACATCAGAGACGACACAACAACACACATCAGACAACGACACAACAACACACATTAGAGACAACGACACAACAACACACATCAGAGACGACACAACACACACACGAACGATGTGTGTGTGTGTGTCTGACACACGGACACACACACACACACACACACACACACACACAGACAGACACACACCACACACACAGACAGACAGACAGACAGACAGACACACACACACATACAACCAGCCTCTATGGAAATGATGTACATGTTTATTTGCATACAGAGTGGGGAAGTGAGATTCGATCAAAGCGCTACAGTCAAATACAAACGTATTGACTCACCTCGGGAGTCATCCTGCTGATGGTTGGGACGTCATAACCGGCGCTGATGAAGTTCCCCGTGTACTGCTCCAGCTGGAACTCACTCAGCCACTGATAGATGGCCTCTGCATCCTGCCGCCACAACACACAGAGTATAAGACACGCCGCTGGCTAACTGGGGTTTCTCACGGTACTGGAGCTGCAAACTTCTTTTATTCAACATTTAGAGTCCATGATTCAAAGTTTTTGAGGATTCTGGACATTTCTTTATTAACCCTCCTGTTGTCCTCGGGTCAAATTTGACCCATTGTCTCGGTTTCTTTCAATCAAATTGTCAAAAAAATAAAGAAATAACGTGGATGGTTCCATACAACGCTCTTAACAAGTAAAATAAATGATGAATGAAAAAGGTGATAAAAATGTCCAATAAAACGCAGAAAAAAATCCACATAAACATCGGAAAAAGTGACAAAAATGTCTAAAAAAGACGACGTTTTAATTTAAAATTTTGACCCCAAAAAACTAAAACGTTGTACGGTCGACGGGGAGACAACATTAGGGTTAAAACACAGAGTTTTGTTCCCTAGTTTTGTAAGAAACAAAAAGAAAAGGATCAATAAAACAAAAAAAATAAAACAACTTTACCTTCCCCTCCAGCAGCTGCTGTGGACGAACAAACTGCTGGGAGAAAGTCTCGGGTCTCTGCACCGTCACCGTCTGCCTCCGGGGAGTCCCGCCTGCAGAGACATCACACAAAACCTCCGTCACAAGATCTCACAACATCACACAAAACCTCCGTCACAAGATCTTACAACATGTATGTAGAATTGAAACAGGGGCCGGCCGGCTGGCGGCATAGGCAGATGTGTCAATCCAAATGAGTAAAGAAAATATAAAGATAATAAATAAAGATTCCCAAAGTCTCCCATCCATCCTCATCCAAGGATTATAGATATATATATCATAGATATATATATCAAAGATATATATATATATATATATATATATATATATATATATATAGTACACTGACTGTTGTCGCAGTAGTTACCCTGGATGTCATATAATTACATTTGCAGATGATACTGCTGGGATTAGTTTACTGGAGCGAGATGAAACTGAACATGGTCCAGTGTTGCATGAATTTGCTGACTGGTGTGAAGCCTCCCAGTTGCATTTGAATACTGTACATCCAAGACCAAAGAGCTGGGCTCTCATTTATAAACGTGGCGTACGCACAAAACGGGGCTGAAAATGTGCGTACGCCACTTCCCATGCAAATATTGTGATTTATAAAATCACAATATTCTCTGACTCTGACCCATGCCTACGCACATTTTGGAGACAATGGGAATTGGCGACGCAGATGGCGAGGTGGTGAACTGAAGTCAGACTGCAGGAAGTAAATGTGGGAATAACGATTATTCGTAATATTTTCAAGAATTGATGCCTCACGCACATTTCTTCACTCCATATTATGAAGATTAAATCCAGCAGTGTTATTTGCGCTTGTACTGAGTGATACTTTGTAAAATCTAACTCAAATCTTAAATAAAAAACTTGTTCTTAATGTTTAATCGGCGTCACCTTGTCCGCTACGGAGCGCAGGAGGAGGAGATGGCCCCACTCCATGGAATACAGGATAGCATCAAATACCCTAGCATTAGATAACGGCAGAACACAGTGTAAATAACTACATATCCGTCTTCAATACTGTGCATATATCATCACATGTCAAAGTCTGGAAATACAACCGTTAAGCTCTCGCGCAATCGTTGCCCTTAATGTCCTCGTTATCGGTCCAACTTTAATTCTGTCCACAACAACACCTACATGAAGAAAAGTGTGTTTGTCTATTAGACTTTCATCTTCAAATTGTATCTCAAGGTGGGGGGGATGCCACCAGTTGATGCTGTGATTTTGGCAAGGTGTTAACAATCACACATCGTTGTAAACATATAAATACTGCGGTGACCCCCGTGCGTAATGCTGCATGATGGCACTGCTGGCCCTGCAGGAGAACTACGGTAGAAAGAGACTTCAGGTACCATGACGATGACTGGCTAATATGCCGATTTAAATTCCCTAAAGCTGAGCTTTTGGCCGTACGTACACTTTTAGTAAGGATCCTACGCACAGTTTTATAAATGACCCTCGGTCTTTGATTTTTGACGTGGGGCTCCCTCACCCACACTGACTCTGATAAGAGGAGGGGAGATAGAGATGGTGACGGAGTACTAATATCTCGGGCTTATCATTGACCATAATTTATCCTTCCTTTGCCCCGGTGGTTTTAAATATGCTGTGGAAATAAAGAATAGTTGTTTTTTGTTTGTTTGGAAAGTACCTGCAGGATGATCCGGCTGTTTGCTGCAGTCAGAGTTTCCAGAATCACCAGCAGAGGGCGCCGGCTACACACACACACACACACACACACACACACACACACACACACACACACACACACACACACACACACGTCATTTAGCAGAATTTAACTGAAGAGCTGATATCATGTCTTACAACTGTAATCATACATATTTAATAAGGTTAGATTCAATATCAATATTTAAGATTCTGACAGCTGATTCTTGTTCATACCAAGACATCTGGAAAATTAAAATGAAAGAAATCCAGATTTCTTCTGTGCAGAAAAAACTAATATTTTACACTGAGGCAGATTTAGGCAGATGTTGCCTGAATTAAGATGATTTGAAGTAGTCTGCCTCCACGTCATCTTTAAAATAATTGCTAAAGTTAAACGAAATGGCAATTAAATCGATTATCAGGCTATCATTTAAAATAGAATGTTTTATTCTGACTGCTTAAAGGGTAACTTTGGTATTTTTTTTACCCTGGACCCTATTTTTGTTCTTGTGTTTAAGTAACTGATGTGAACAACCATCTGTGAAACTGGTCTAGTATTAAAGAAGAACCGAGCTGTAATGTAACCCTACAGGACAGATGTTCAGCATCTACTAAAAGTTCCGTTGTTGCCGCTGACAGAATCAGATTATTATTCTAAGTGTCTGACAACCTTATGGGATGGATCCCTACAGAGATAGACCTTTTAGTTAAAGAGGAAGATCCTTTTAGCTTAACATGAAACAAGCCCTGAAATCACCATCACCAAACACCACCAGACTCCATGTAAATAATCAGTACTTTTAGCGTGTATAGAGCCAGCATATCTCCACCAGACTCCATGTAAATAATCAGTACTTTTAGCGTGTATAGAGCCAGCATATTTCCACCAGACTCCATGTAAATAATCAGTACTTTTAGCGTGTATAGAGCCAGCATATCT
>CM042325.1:34820417-34825417 GCA_023566125.1 Zingel zingel | reverse complement strand
AGCCGGGGGTGGGGAGGGGGGGAGAAGCTGTCATTCGTAAGGGTCTTACCATGACACGAGTCCCTGAGGACCCAGATGTCCTCGAAGGGAAATCCGGACTGAGACAGGCGGCTCGGAGACAAACCTAGCAGACACAAAGACTCCGATGCACTGCGTTCTGTCCCGGGGGGCGGAGGCCGACTGCGTCTATCGTTTTCCCATCTTACTTCAGAGGAAACCATGCCCCCTTTCCGTGTAACGAAAGCCTTGATGGCCACAGTCCCTCCGCCTCACTTTCAGGCGCTCGGAGACTACTTTGCTGGAAGGAGAGGGGACAGCAACTCCGGAGACGGACCTTCAGTTGGCAGGTGTAGCAACTTGAATTCAGCCAGTGAAAGACCCAGAAGCGGAGGTCAGATCCTTGACTCCCTGCTGGATCAGCACATTTTCTGGCGCTGCTGAATTAGAGTTGCTACAGGCACCAAATGAAGGTCAGTCTCTGGACCTGCCACCCGCTCTTCCTCTGGCAAAGTAGTCTCTGAGCGTTGGAGAGCGAGTGCCAGTGTTTCGTTGGAGAAACGATAGACGCGGGCTGACTGAGGTGAAGATAGAAAAAAGGCTTCTTTGACTATTTCGGGGGAAATGAAAAAGAAAGATGGCTGTTCTTCATGCAGATTAGTGACGATACTTCCTGTCGAAATCAGGGTTAGGGTTAGAATCACACAACCTGGATCAAAGTTTGGATTAAATATTAAAGGCATACCGTGATGATTAAGCAAATCGTATGTAGATAAATCCTCAGTGCTGCAGCTCTGACAGCTTCCTGCCGTACAAACCCACCACCTGAGTGTCCTGTTTGTGTGTGTGTACCGGAGTGTGAGTATACCTGTGTGTGTGTATCTGAGTGTGTGTAAACCTTTGTGTACCTGAGTGTGTGTATACCTGTGTGTAGAGCTGGGCAATATATCGCTATTATATCGATATCATGATATGAGACTAGATATCGTCTTAGATTTTGGATATCGTAATATCGTGATACGACATAAGTGTTGTCTTTTCCTGGTTTTAAAGGCTGCATTATAGTAAAGTTATGTTATTTTCTGAACTTACCAGACTGTTGTAACTGTTAAATTATTTGCCTTTACCCACTTAGTCATTACATCCACATTACTGATAATTATTTATCCACAATCTCATTGTGTAAATATTTTGTGAAAGCACCAAGAGTCAACACTATAATATCGTTGCAGTATTGATATCGAGGTATTTGGTCAAAAATATTGTGATATTTGATTTTCTCCATATCGCCCAGCCCTACCTGTGTGTGTATACCTGAGTGTGTGTATACCTGAGTGTGTGTATACCTGAGCATCCTGAGTGTGGGTATTCCTGAGTGTGTATATGTGAGTGTGTATACTTGTGTGTGTATACCTGAGTGTGTGTATACCTGAGTGTGATACCTGTGTGTGTATATCTGAGTGTGTATATATCTGAGTGTGTGTATACCTGAGCATCCTGAGTGTGTGTATACCTGAGTGTGATACCTGTGTGTGTATATCTGAGTGTGTATATATCTGAGTGTGTGTATACCTGAGCATCCTGAGTGTGTGTATACCTGAGTGTGTATATGTGAGTGTGTATACTTGAATGTGCATACCTGTGTGTGTGTGTATACCTGTGTATGTATACCTGAGTGTGTGTGTATACCTGTGTGTGTATACCTGAGTGTTTGTATATATGAGTGTGTGTGTACCGGCATGTATGCATATCTGAGTGTGTGTATACATGAATGTGTGTGTACCTGTGTGTGTGTACCTGAGTGTATATATCCCTGAGTGTGTGTATACCTGTGTGTACCTGAGTGTGTGTATACATGAATGTGTGTGTACCTGTGTGTGTATACCTGAGTGTATATATCCCTGAGTGTGTGTATACCTGTGTGTGTACCTGAGTGTGTGTATACATTAGTGTGTGTATACCTGTGTGTGTACCTGAATGTGTGTGTACCTGTGTGTGTGTACCTGAGTGTGTGTATACCTGAGTGTATATATCCCTGAGTGTGTGTATACCTGTGTGTGTACCTGAGTGTGTGTATACATGAGTGTGTGTGTACCTGTGTGTGGGTATTACCTGAGTGTATGAGTGTGTGTGTACCTGAGTGTATGTATATCTGAGTGTGTGTATACATGAGTGTGTGTGTGTGTGTGTGTACCAGAGTGTATGTATACCTGAGCGTTTTGAGTGTGTATACCTGAGCATCCTGACTGTGTGTATACCTTAGCGTCCTGAGTGAGTGTATACCACAGTGTGTATACGTGAGTGTGTATACCTGAGTGCATGTATACCTGTGTGTGTATATACCTGAGTGTGTATACGTGAGTGTGTATACCTGAGCATATATGTTTGTATATATGAGTGTGTGTGTACCAGAGTGTATGTATACCTGTGCATCCTGACTGCGTGTATACCTGAGCGCCCTGAGTGAGTGTATACCTGAGTGTGTGTATACCTGAGTGTGTATATGTGAGTGTGTATTCCTAAGTGTGTATATACCTGTGTGTGCATACATGAGTGTGCACACATGAGTGTGTGTATACCTGAGTGTGATACCTGTGTGTGTATATCTGAGTGTGTATATATCTGAGTGTGTGTATACCTGAGTGTGATACCTGTGTGTGTGTATATCTGAGTGTGTGTATACCTGAGTGTGATACCTGTGTGTGTATATCTGAGTGTGTATATATCTGAGTGTGTGTATACCTGAGCATCCTGAGTGTGTGTATACCTGAGTGTGATACCTGTGTGTGTATACCTGAGTGTGTGTATACCTGAGTGTGATACCTGTGTGTGTATATCTGAGTGTGTATATATCTGAGTGTGTGTATACCTGAGCATCCTGAGTGTGTGTATACCTGAGTGTGTGTATACCTGAGTGTGATACCTGTGTGTGTATACCTGAGTGTGTGTATACCTGAGTGTGATACCTGTGTGTGTATATCTGAGTGTGTATATATCTGAGTGTGTGTATACCTGAGTGTGATACCTGTGTGTGTATACCTGAGTGTGATACCTGTGTGTGTATACCTGAGTGTGTGTATACCTGAGTGTGATACCTGTGTGTGTATATCTGAGTGTGTATATATCTGAGTGTGTGTATACCTGAGCATCCTGAGTGTGTGTATACCTGAGTGTGATACCTGTGTGTGTATACCTGAGTGTGATACCTGTGTGTGTATATCTGAGTGTGTATATATCTGAGTGTGTGTATACCTGAGCATCCTGAGTGTGTGTATACCTGAGTGTGATACCTGTGTGTGTATACCTGAGTGTGTGTATACCTGAGTGTGATACCTGTGTGTGTATATCTGAGTGTGTATATATCTGAGTGTGTGTATACCTGAGCATCCTGAGTGTGTGTATACCTGAGTGTGTATATGTGAGTGTGTATACTTGAATGTGCATACCTGTGTGTGTGTATACCTGTGTATGTATACCTGAGTGTGTGTGTATACCTGTGTGTGTATACCTGAGTGTTTGTATATATGAGTGTGTGTGTACCGGCATGTATGCATATCTGAGTGTGTGTATACATGAATGTGTGTGTACCTGTGTGTGTGTACCTGAGTGTATATATCCCTGAGTGTGTGTATACCTGTGTGTGTACCTGAGTGTGTGTATACATGAATGTGTGTGTACCTGTGTGTGTATACCTGAGTGTATATATCCCTGAGTGTGTGTATACCTGTGTGTGTACCTGAGTGTGTGTATACATGAATGTGTGTGTACCTGTGTGTGTGTACCTGAGTGTGTGTATACCTGAGTGTATATATCCCTGAGTGTATGTATACCTGTGTGTGTACCTGAGTGTGTGTACCGGTGTGTGTGTATACCTGTGTTGGTAGCAAGGCCGTTGGCAAGCGGCAGCACCACGTGGGTGGGGGGGGCGTACAGGGTGTAGGAGTCGTCAGTCTGAGGGGCGGAGCTGAGACTGCAAGAGAGGGGGGGTCTGGACAGCTGCTGCTGGCGCTGGGTGGGCAGGGAGGCGTGCCGGGACAGGGTGCCCCCTACAGAGCAAGACAGGGAAGGGGTGGGGGTGGGGGGGGGATCATCAAGCTGGTGGTTAGAGGTGGAGTCAGTCATTATGATGGAGGGATGGAGGCAGGAGGGAAGAGGGAGGAGGCATGGGATGGTTCTGGAAGCAGGCAGATTAGTTTCTAACTGAAATTGGGGGGTTTTAATCTTCATCTCATCCTTCCAAACATTGAAAAAGTGACAAAAATCTCAAACAAAGCGACGAAAATGTCAAAGAAGTGACAAAATTGTAGCAAAAAAGCATTGAAACCTGAAAAGAGTTGAAGAGTTTTCTTCACATTTGTCACTTGGACACCAACGCATGCAAAAACAGGGTCCTGGTTGAAAAAAAACCCCCAAAAACCAAAATGACCCTTTAACTGGATGTTTTTGGGTCTAAATGTTTGGGCGACTGACCGTTTCTCCTGCTGATGACCTCCACGATGGACGGAGGGAAGAAGCCAACTCGGTCCGTCCCTCTCTGGGTGTCGTGGATGTGTCCCTTCCAGCGTCCGTCCACGTGCTGCTCCAACACCTGCAGGGGACGAGACGGGTCACTACGGGCCGCTAGTGCATGCTGGGAATAAAACACCTGCAGGGGACGAGACGGGTCACTACGGGCCGCTGGTGCATGCTGGGAATAAAACACCTGCAGAGGACGAGACGGGGTCACTGCGGGCCGCTGGAGCTGGATGTGCAGCGTTGGAGGAAGTATTCAGATCCTTTACTGCAGTGAAAGTACTAATACCACACTGTAAAAATACTGTGTTACAGTAAAAGTCCTGCAGGGAAAATGTTACTTTAGTAAAAGTCTGTAAGTATCATTAAGATGTTGACACAGATTTGTGATTAATCTGAAATCAAACGGATCCATCACCCCGCATCAAATGAAACAGGAAAACACACAGAAGAAGTTATCCAGTGTGCCGAGTTTAAATGACAACTTGTAA
>CM042325.1:34805417-34815417 GCA_023566125.1 Zingel zingel | reverse complement strand
GGTGTGTCTCGGAGCTCTGCTGAGAATGTGAGGCATGAAGACAGAGAGACAACCAGCTCCAGAGTTCCCACATCCACGTTCAAACAACCTCAGCTGCCCTGCCCTCCAAGATCTGCACATAAACTCACACTGAGGATCACGCTGAACACTCTCTAACGTCTCAACAGAAAGGGGAAATAAACTGCTCCTAGCAGTAGCAGTCAAACTGTCTGCCGAGGAGAAGGTATTCATCTTCCTGAAATAGCATGTATACCTGATTGTGTGATCAACAAACTTAAAGATGAGAAGATAACTGTTGACAGATTTCATGCTGTGAATGTGAAATATTAACTTCAGCCACAGAGTGTTGGCAGGACTTTGTTAGCCTTAGAAATCCCCATGTCCCTTTAGGAGCTCCGCAGTGGTATAGTCAAGACCACCGAGACCAAGTCATCACCAAGACGGGAGCGTATAGAGAACAAAACAATACAGAGACTTTGAGGGGTTGAGAACGAGACTTTGAGGGGTTGAGAACGAGACTTTGAGGGGTTGACAACGAGACTTTGAGGGGTTGACAACGAGACTTTGAGGGGTTAACAACGAGACTTTGAGGAGTTTAGAACGAGACTTTTTGGGGTTTAGACCGACACTTTGAGGGGTTGAGACTGAGACTTTGAGGGGTTGAGACTGAGACTTTGAGGGGTTGAGACCGAGACTTTGAGGGGTTGAGACTGAGACTTTGAGGGGTTGAGACCGAGACTTTGAGGGGTTGAGACCGAGACTTTGAGAAGTTTAGAATGAGACTTTGAGGAGTTTAGAACGAGACTTTGAAGGGTTGAGATCGAGACAAGACTGAGACTTTGAGATGTTGAGTTCGAGACTTTGAGGGGTTGAGCCCGAGACACTCCTCAAATTGATCTCAAAGATTCACATTCCCATAAAAACACCCACAGAGAACAAATTAAGATTTTTCTTCATTCACCTCTTTTATTGCCATAGAAATGCTTTGAGAAAATAATCAAAAGCCACTTTTGATCTTGAAATAAAATCCTGAGTCTCCGTACATTTGTAATTGTCTTCATTATTTCAAAATGAAAAGTAATTTTTGCATCTTTCGCGGTTCATTTGGTAAGGTATTAGCGAGTCTTACTGTATGATGTCTTTGTGTCCATTGCGGGCGGCGAGGTGCAGTGGCGTGGTAAAGGCGGAGTCCGTCGGCTCCTTCCTCTCTCCTTCCAACAACGCCACCACCATGTTACTGCTCAGCAGCAGCTGGGACACCTATGGTGCGACAGGACAACAGGAAGCCGGTAAATCACAATACTTTTTTTGTCATTGTAAAACATTGTAGAACCTTGTCACAATGAAATTAAAGTGCCACTCCTTCTGGTGCCTAGAAGTATACATTAATACGCACACGCCATACACTTCCACAAACCATACCCTCACATAATGGGACACTTACTCACGCTGTACTCTCACACCAAAACATCTTAGGAAAAGTGCAAATGCAGTACAAAACAGGCAAGATAATCATTCAGGATGATGAAGTCCTATTTTTTTCTGTGCCACAGTGCAGTTTGCATACCACACTGTGATGCAGTACGTTAATATGCTCTCTATGACAGAGCGATAACAGGCCACCAGCAGCGTCTCCCTTATGAAGACAGAGATGCGACGACAGCACCAAATAAGGGTGCTGAAATTAATCCAGGGGTTTCCCTGCCATTACAAGGTTTAGGGGCGGCAGCCGAGCCATTTTGGGCAGCACCTAATGTATGTAAAGACTGCTTTCATGGCTGCGTCATTAGACACATTTCCCCGAAATTCACATGAGTTGTGAGTATAAATGTTATGTACATAAGTTTGTGTTGTTGTACCTTTGATGTATGTTTTTGTAGATGTGTTGATGTACTGTGTCTGAATGTTATGGACGTAGGTATTCCAGTTTATGTAATATTCTTATAAAATAATAATACGCCAGGAAGAGTAGCTTCTGTTTAAGACAGACATAAGCTAACAGGGATCTTAATAAATAAACAAACAAACATTTAGGACCCTTTGATAAAATGTAGAATAAAGTTCTGTGTGTTTGAGTCGAAAGTTTGAAGCGAGCAAACAGCTTTAAGCTGAATGAAAACTCAGCAGCTGCCGACACACCCTGACATCACTGAGAGACAGCTGAGGACACACACAGACACACACATACAAACAGAGACACACAAACGCACTCGCACACACACAAACGCACTCGCACACACACAAACGCACTCACACACACACAAACACACACACACACACACACACACACACACACACACACACACACACACACACACACACACACACACACACACACACACACACACACACACACACACACACACACACACACACACACACACACACACACACACACACACACACACACACACAAGATATCTCGGTGAAGTTTGAATCAGCTGTTTGGGGATCAGACTTCACTTTCATGTGTCACAAAGTCAAAACAAAGACAACCAACTAAATACATCGACAAGTAATTCAACGTACTTCACTCGAGTATTTCCATTTTATGCAACTTTTTGTACTTTTTACTGCACTACAGTTGTCTGACAGCTTTACTTACTTTTTAGGATTTTCTCCTCTCAGTCACTGACCGGTCTGAGGAGGTTTTCGCAGAGGAAAAAACATTGTTTATTCAGATATTTTGGGCTCTGTATCTTCCATAACAAATGTACTTTCAGACTGGTGGAGAGAAAACATTGATTTTACCCCACTTTGTATATTTGTGTCTGTAAAAACATAGAGAAACTTGATTTTTTGTGATGTTGTTTGTTGACAGTATTTTCTGATTTATGGAGCAATAACTAGAGATATAGACAACCCCCTCTGTAAAAACCTTGGCTTTATCCAATCTTCACATTTCTGTCCTGGAAATGTAATAAGATAATGCCTCATTTACACACACACACACACACACACACACACACACACACACACACACACACACACACACACACACACACACACACACACACACACACACACACACACACACACACACACACACACACACACACACACACACACACACACACACACACACACACACACACACACACACTATGCAATGTATGCAAATTACTATATATTTAATAAGATAATGCCTAATTTGCACATTTAAACATAACAATTCTGAAAACTTAATTTGCAGAAAATAATTGTCTTAATTTGTACTCTGCAATCAAAATGGTCCGTCAGTGCCCACATTAGTATTGTTACTTATTGTGATGTAATTTCCTGGAGTGTCACATCCCTAAAATCAATACAACCTGAGCTAAAAGGTCATGTAAGTCAATAAACCAGAATAATTAATAAAAGTGTTAAAATTGTGTCATACATTTAAAAAATATATATATAAAAATTGGACATGTGTTTTCTTCAAATTCTACTAAATCACATTCGGGGCCCGCATATCAATTTTGGTTTCCAATACACACTTTTTTCAACCTTTTTGCCACTTTTTCCGACGTTTGTTTTCAAGGTTTTTGTGGCTTTGTTCAACCTTTATTGGCGCTTTTTCTATGATGGCTAAGGACTCTTTTTCCTGACCTTTTTAGGGCTTTATGTAGACCAAACTGTAAGTGAGAAGACTATATGAAACATACAGTAACACAGTCAAAGGTATTTGACTTTTCTGTAAAAAAAAATCATGTTAATAAACTTTACGTACGGCCCTTAATGTGATTCCTATTTTCCAGTGTGGCCCTTAGTGAAGTTGAGTTTAACACCGTTGTACTAAATAAACACACAAAACATGTCGATCCAAAAGATTTCTAAATGTAGAAACATGAACAAAATATCTCTTAACACTCCAGAAGTGATTTGAACTCTGCACGTTTTAGTTTTTGAGATATGCTCATTTTTATGTCTTAACGTCAGTAAGTTGAATAATTTAAAAACACTGCAAACAATGTTAAAGCAGAGCTACACAGCTGTCAAACACATTTAAGGGTTACTGAGGTTTAAGAACAAACTGTGCAGCTGTTAAATAACAGATAAAACTCATATGGGCGGATAACCGGATACTCAATATTTAAGGATGTGCAGCTAAAAAAAAATCGATCCAAGACATCACTGCTTTGGAGTTTCAAACAAGAAATATGAAAACATGTGGATGGATATAATTTAGCTTTGAGGATTCAACTTGGCGACAGAATGAGACAAAGATACATGGCAGCACCTAGCGATTATTTTTTATTGGCTGATTATTGTGGACTATTTTCTGGATGAATGGATGAGTTGTTTGGTCTCTAAAATGTCTTTACACAGTGACAAATGTGGATCAGTGTTTCCCAAAGCCCAAGATGATGTCCCCAAATGTCTTGTTTTGTCCACAACTCAAAGATATTCAGTTTCCTGTCACAGAGGAGAGAAGAGACTAGAACATATTCACATTTAACAAGCTGACAACACACAATTTTACCTGTTTTTACATAAAAAATGACTCAAACTGATTCATGGATTATTAAAATAGTGGGAGATTTATTTAATAGTTGACAACTAATCGATTAATGTTTGCAGCTCTACAAAGATAACAGTGATGTTTACTGAGAGAAAAGTAACCGTCGCAATGCAATCAAACGTGTGTTTGTGTCCAGCTGTGACTGTGTGTCTGTGTGTGTGTGTGTGTGTGTGTGTGTGTGTGTGTGTGTGTGTGTGTGTGTGTAAGTGTGAGAGTGTATGTGTGAGTGTGTGTGAATGTGTGTGTGAGTGTATGTGTGAGTGTGTATGTGTGTGTGTGAGTGTCAGTGTGAGTGAGAGAGAGTGTGTGTGCGTGAGCGTGTGTGAGAGAGAGAGAGAGAGAGAGAGTGAGAGTGAGAGTGAGAGTGTGTGTGTGTGTGTGTGTGTGTGTGTGTGTGTGTGTGTGTGTGTGTGTGTGTGTGTGTGTGTGTGTGTGTGTGTGTGTGTGTGTGTGTGTGTGGTGTGTGTGTGAGTATGTGTGTGTATTTGTCCAGCTGTGACTGTGTGTTGTTAAAGCATCAGTTAAAACGCTCAAAACAACTTTCACTGAGCAGGACTTCCACTCATTCTCTGGAGAATTACCCTCAACACCACCCAGGATTATAAACTGCCATGCTAGTAATTTCATTCACGCTTTAAATGTCTGTGTTTTGCTGAATGAGAATAAAAGCAATCCTGAATCCTGAATCTTGACAAGCTCACCTAATTTAATGGTTCACGTTGTGGGGACCTGTCCCCCAAAAGGATGAGAGACCCCACAATGTAGCCGTCCCAAGAACCAAACCACATGCTCACCTGGACTCTTCCAAACTCACAGGCCAGGTCCAGAGGTGTCTTCTTGGCCTTGTTGACCAGACACGGGTTGGACTGATGCTGCAGCAACATCTCAGACTGAAAACAAACAGACACACAAACACTGTTTTATGAATCAAGAGCAAGGGAAATGATTGTAAAGATTTACAAAGAATGTGTGTAGGACATTTCCTCTCTAACTGGTACATTTTGGGACTGATTGGTTGGATTGCTGTGGACAAAGTACACACAGATATACACCAGTAAGAGCCAATGAAGTTTAACCATGTATCCAGCTAATTTAAATAGCTCACGTTGCTGTAATGGGTCAACAGTTAACTTCATTTAATATTGTATGAGGTGTTTTCTTTTGCGGGGTGCAAATGTTCCACAAAAACAAGTTCCTTCCTGAGACTATCAGAGTCGAAGAGTGATAAACAACAGAGCGCAGACGGACAAAAGGAAAATCAAATGTCTGGAGCAGAAGAGGTTAAACAGTTCAACGCAGTCTCTCTTTCTTTCTGAAGATGTCCAGATGAATGTAAATATCATGTCTGTGATCAGTACAGAGTGTGGTTAGCTTAGCTTAGCATAAAGACTGGAAGCCGGGGGAAACTGTTAGCCTGACCCTGTGTGACTCTTCAGCAGAAGGAAACACCTGCGGAGCGCGATGGCGTCTCGGCCCTCAGAGGCTTTGTGTTATGTCGATGCTGTAATGTGGATAATGTTTCACCGGCTCTCGGCCAATCAGATGAGGTAAACTGTAATACACTCTGGACACAGATGTGTGAGTGTGTGTCTTTGTGTCTTCCTTTCTGTGTGTGTGTGTGTGTGTGTGTGTCTCTGTGTCTGCCTCTGTGTGTCTCGGTGTGTGTGTGTGTATGTGCGCGCGCGTGTGTCTTTGTATCTGTATTTGTGTGTGTGTGTGTGTGTGTCTGTCTGCCTTTGTGTGTGTGTCTGTGTGTGTGTGTGTGTCTCTGTCTGTCTGTGTGTGTGTGTGTGTGTGTGTGTGTGTGTGTGTGTGTGTGTGTGTGTGTGTGTGTGTGTGTGTGTGTTCTTGTTTAACTATATACATGGGGTCCAAAAACCGGGAGTCCAGTATACTTGTGGGGTCCCGACAGCTTTGTGGGGCCAAAATGCTGGAGCCCACAAGGTTAAAGGGCTGTTTGAGGGTTAAGACTTGGTTTTAGGATTAGGGTTAGAATTAGGTTATGGTTAGGGTGAGGGTAAGGGTTAAGGTTAGGCATCTAGTGGTGATGGTTAAGGTTAGGGTAAGGGGCTAGGGAATGCATTATGTCAATGACTGGTCCCCACAAAGATAGTGCCACGCACGTGTGTGTGTGTGTGTGTGTGTGTGTGTGTGTGTGTGTGTGTGTGTCTCTGTCTGTGTGTTATTATCACAGCTCTGCAGGGACCCCGCAGGATGGAATACACTGGCCAGAGGAATCTCAAAAGACGGATTTAAGGCGGACTGTTTGCGTTAGCTGCAGCTGTGTTTACATTCATACTTTGGCTGTAAAAAAAAAATAAAAAAGACAACAGAATATAATCGATTAGCCATAATAGATTACTAGCCATTGTAAGGTTTAGGCGCAGCACCTAAACCAAATGACTGTAACTTAACAACTTTTCTCAGATCTAATGATTGTAGTTGCACTTCTTTAGCTTTTAGTTTTGTTTTTGAGTGTAGTGACGTCTGAAGTTAAATCTAAAGTAGATAAAGCCCTAGGACGTTTAAAAACGGCACCGTGATTCATCTTATATCTCAACCAGTTGTAATCTTTACACATTTATATCAATTTTTAACACATTCACACTGCATTGCTACATACCATACTAATATCCTAGTGCAGAGATCTTCAACAGGGGGTCCGGAAAAAGTTACTGCAGGGGGGTCGCCAAATTATTGTACATTTTTAAGTTAAGTTTTTTCAGTACAGAAAAATACTTCTATAACGTGAGGCAGGTGCGTCGGAGGGGGGCAAGTAAGTCAAAAGTTGCAGAGAAACTCTGGCACACTGTCTAACTCAGCGAGTCAGCGAGTGAAATCCAGTTCATAACTTTGGGTTGGATGCATCAAATCCCGTTTTTAAGAGGGGAATCTGCACCCAGTTAGAAAAGAGTTGACACTAACTAAAGTTGTCAAATAAATGTAGTGGACTATTCTGAAATGTACTTTAATAACTGGCTGTGTGTCTGTTTGCATTAAATTAAAGTGTCGGCTTAAATGTGACAACCAAACCAAACTTAAATACATTTTTTTCAGGATATTTTGATGTGTTTAAGGTCTTTATTTTGAATAAAGACATAATCAGATGTTTTGTGAAAACATTGGGAGTTAAATCTCTCTAAACGGTCTGAAAGTCTTCCCCACCTCACCGACATCCATCCTAATCCTGCTCTGAAAACAACAGAGTCTGGCCGCAGGATTAATACAACAACAAAAAAAAATGTTCATTTCATCAGTGAAAACATCCCGTCACATCTGTCCCGTAGAGACAAACAGGGTCACTCATCGCCGCCCCCCCCCCCCAGGATGCGGTTTTGAAACCATTTAAAAAAATAAATAATACAAAACGGAATAAAACACCCCAAATTGAGTGAAAGTGACCACTTATTTTACCCGTGAAGAACGTTGCATACAACGTACATCCATGCATCCAGTTTATTTTGGGGCAATTTGGTTGAAAGAAACCCTTATTTCTGATATAAACAACTTTAAAAACCCAGAGGACAACACAAGGGATAACATATCAATAATCCTAAGAGATCAAGTGTTGGAAAGTCTTGAAAAATACTGAAATTTCCGGGCTTCCAACATTAGCCTGGCCTTGAGGGGATCTGCACGTAACTTTGTTAACTATCACCCTCGGTTAGCACAATGACATCATGTTAGAAAGTAATTAACAATAGTGTTAGCTACGACGCTAATGGCATTGATAACTAAGCCAAACGGTGCTGCCACTACTATTTTAGTGATTTATAAGCAACCGGTTTCTTGCAGATTGTCACGTTACTGAGAATACAGCTATTAGAAGGGAATATATGAAGGCACAGCTAACTCTGACAGCTGCAGGGCAGCTAACATTACCTTTAGCTGTCTCCATGAAGCTCCCAGCTAAGCTAACATTACTATACCTCGCGACGCAGTTAGGAAACCAGAATGCTAACTAATGTTAACATGAACACTTTGGCTCGGTGGATGTCGATTTTAAAGTCATGTTAAAACTATTTCCCGTCCTCCTTCTGATTCCCAGCCGCAGCCTGTCACTCCCCCCTGTACTAACGTTACACGGTACGTAACGTTAGCTCCGTAATGTTGCACTAATGTTACTCGTTATGTAACGTTAGCTTAGACCCCACAATGCCTTGTGTTTCTCACTCCCGCTAAATTAATGTTCATAAGAAGTGATATGAGTGACACATGCGGGTAGGCCAAGGCGAGAAGAGGGAGATTAGCTGACGTTAGCCAACATATTTATAAAAGAGTCACATTCGAATAGTAATTTCAGCATTCGAATAGTATTGATTTTTTCACTATTCAAATTATATTCAACTTTCGGTATTCGTTCCAACAACCCTAGTCCTCTGTAGTACCGACGTAATTCGGTCGGTCACTCACCACTTCGTAGTGTCCGTACTGTGCTGCCAGGTGCAGAGGGATGTGTCCGTCCAGAGAAACGCCGTTCACCGACGCTCCGGAGCGGAGCAGCACCAGGACCGACTCGGGCTTCCCCTGCCAGGCGGCGTAATGCAGCGGACGCATTCCTGCAATACATCAACACACACGTTTGATTTAGTGTAGTCACTGATGCTCTCTTTACTTACTGGGTAAACTTCTGTTAGCCAGAGGTGGAGGGAGTAATCACATAATTTACTGAAGTAAAAGTATTAATCCCACAGGGTACAAATAATCATGCACTATGAAAAATATCTGAGTGTTGCTTCTTGTTCGTACAATTTACAGCAGAAGATCTCTGGGTAGCTCTTTTATATCCGAGGTAAAATAAGATTGGAACTTAAAATGTCCCTAAACTGATTGATTGTGTCTGTCTGTCTGCCAGTCTGTGTGTGTCTCTGTGTATGTGTGTGTGTGTGTGTGTGTGTGTGTGTGTGTGTGTGTGTGAGTGTGTGTGTCTCTGTGCGTGTCTGTCTGTGTCTGTTTGTATCCGTGTGTGTGTCTAACCGTTGCTGTCCTTGACGTCCACGGTGGCCTGAGCCTCCAGCAGTGCAGACAGCAGCTCGGCGGTCCCTGTGAGCGCAGCGTGGTGCAGCGCCGAAAACCTGACAACACAGGTCAGAGGTCACAGATATTATATATCATAAACATCTATCATAAACAATCTGACACAACACAGGTCAGAGGTCACAGTTATATCACATTTTATAATCAAGCTTCCTCTAATTTGACCCATTTTCAGAAAGTTTCTATATCAGAAATTTGGGGTTTCCTTCAACCAAATTGTCAAAAATCACAACATCAATGGTTCCATACAACGCTCTTCACATGTAAAATAAGTGATCAGTTCACTACTTTGTGAATTTGGGTGTTTTATTCAATTTTATAGCATTTGAAGAAGAAAATTGATAAAAGAACGTTGAAAAAAGTCCGAAAAAAAGTCAGAAAAAAACAACAAAAATGTCAAAAAGCGCTGAAAAAAATTGACGAGACATCATAAAAAGTGATAAATCGGGAATAAGTGAC
>CM042325.1:34782917-34800417 GCA_023566125.1 Zingel zingel | reverse complement strand
AGATGACTGCGATGCAGGTGGAGGCCCCCATCGTGTCCTGGATTGTTGATTACCTGACGGGCAGACCACAGTATGTACTGCAACACTGGGGCTCCACAGGGGACTGTCCTCTCTCCCTTCCTCTTCACCTCGGACTTCAACTATTGCACTGAGTCCTTCCACCTTCAGAAGTTTTCTGATGACTCAGCAATAGTTGGCTGCATAGAAAGGGGTGATGAGAATGAATACAGGACTGTTGTGGGCAACTTTGTCACTTGGAGTGAGCGGAACCATCTGCAGCTCAATGTGACAAAAACAAAGGAGCTCGTAGTGGATCTGAGGAGGACGAAATCACCTGTGTCCCCTGTTTCCATCCAGGGGGTCTCTGTGGATACTGTTGAGGAGTACAAGTACCTGGGGGTGTACTTAAACAACAAGCTGGACTGGACTAGACACGCCGAGGCTGTCTACAAAAAGGGCCAAAGTCTACTCTTTTTCCTGAGGAGGCTGAGGTCCTTTAACATCTGCCGGACGATGCGGAGGATGTTCTATCAGTCTGTTGTGGCCAGTGCTATCTTCTTCGCTGTCACATGCTGGGGCAGTGGGATGAAGGTCGCAGACACCAACAGACTGAACAAACTGATCAGGAGGGCTGGTGATGTCGTGGGGGAGGAGCTGGACACACTGACGACCGTGGCTGAGAGGAGGATGCTGTCCAGGCTTCAGTCCATCTTGGATAACGTCTCACACCCTCTCTACGACTACTGGCCCAGCAGAGGAGCACCTTCAGCAGAAGACTCCTCTCACCCAGATGCACCACAGAGCGCCACAGGAAGTCCTTCCTGCCTGTGGTCATTAAACTTTACACCCCCCCTCTCTGGAATCATCTCATCTCAAATATAGACAATCACCTCTCTTTTTTATTGCACTATAATCATCTCAACATAGACAATCATCTCTCTTTTTATTGCACTATTTGCACATTAACACTGTACATTTCATATTTTATTTATTATTACTGTATTTTGTTTTTATTATATATGTAAATAGTCGGGATAATATATGTTTATATATGTTGTTTGGATACCTGGAGTGGTAACAAAAATAATTTCCCCCTGGGATTATTAAAGTATTTCTGATTCTGAATGCTGTGTGGACTAGCCAGACGTCCGTCCGTCCGTCCAGAGTCAGGTTATTGTTCCTGTGTGAGTCACTTCACCCATCAGTGGCTCATTTAGAAAGGCCTATATTAGTTTTGTTAAAAGTAACTACAGATATGACAATATTATTTATATATATATATATATATATATATATATATATATATATATATATATATATATATATATATATATATATATATATATATATATATATAAATGATGACTATCGTGTGAGAATGTGGGAGTGTGTTACCGTGTGTGGTGTATTTGATTGTATCCTGCATGACTCCTCTGCAAATATGAGCTACTGTATGAGAGCTGTGGCGGTTCTTGTGCCAGTGAATGTTACATCTGAGAGTCCTGCCCCCCCCCCCCCCCCCACATGTGAAGCTCAGACAGGAGAGGAAACAAAGCTACAGGCTACGTGTGTGTACATAAAGCAGGCCGAGACATTGGGGGGGAGAGAGAGAGAGGGATGAAAAAAAAGCAGAGATGGAGGGCTGTTCTTTCTCTGTGTTGCGTAACGCGAGCGCTGGTATTCACAGGGCACAGCAGAGACAGCGCCGAGGGCCGCTCTGACGATAATGGATGGATTACTGAGAGTGGAGAGAGAGAGAGAGAGAGAGACAGGAAGAGGAGAAGAACTCAGGAGGGTTTAAAGGGAGCTGGGAGGAAGTCTCTGTGTTGTGGCGAAGTCAGATGATTAGTCTGAAAAAGGAGAGCAGAGTCCCTGAAGGCTGCTGATGAAGAGACGCTCCATTATTAACTAAAGATCACAAGAACAGAGAGACAAGTATTCAGATCCTTTACTGCAGTAAAAGTACTAACGTGCACCGTGAAAATTGGCATTGTATGATACGTGGTAAGTCTGCAATCACGTTGTTTGAATATCTTGATATATGAAGTTATTACAGTAGGTGCGATCAATAAACAGATGTTAAAGTGTTCTCAGTTGTGCTGCTTTCAGTGTTCTGCTAAAATACAGCAATCTGCTTGTTGAGTTAAAAACTAATGAAAGGAAATCACTTCCAACTTTATTTTATTCAACAAATTGAACATTGAATTGAATATAAAAGGAAGCACTAAAAAAAAAACAGTCACATTTTAAAGTGCAGTTTTCTGGAGTTTGTTTTTCCCCACACGGTATCGACTTTTAGTGGTATCGGTACCGACTGCTTGATTTTTGATATCGTGACATCCCAACGGAGTGACGGGACCCTCATTGGCACCTGTTTGCGGATGCAGGTAGATAATCACTCCTCTGTCCGGCTCATCTTACCTCCTTACCTCAGGCCTGTTAACAGCTGCAGCTCTTCCCTCTGCCTCCCTCCCCCCCCACCCCTCTCTGGGAGAACCTCTGCAACCTCACCTCTCATCACGGCCGCCACTCAACATGGGGGGGGGGGGGGGGGGGGGGGAGCTTTCAGAATGTTGTTGCTATTAAGAGGCATCCCACAAGGATCAAGTTGAGGTCCTCTGCTTTTTTTCCGCTAGTATTGAGTGTTGTGATTTTCTTTTCCTTTCTACCACCCTTGCTGCAATAAAAACATAAGGGTTAATGCCTGACGAAGTGTCCATTGTCAGGTATTAATAGACGACAGCGAGGCGTGAATTGTCCGATGTGGAGCGCCGAAGTATACCATGGTCACTTCCCAAATAACACATTTTAAAAACATAAGTTTATATTTTAACTTGTTTTACAATCGAAATCTAAAGTTTTTCCAAACAGTAACTCTGTTTCCCTCATTCCCATCCCATAAGATTCTTATGCAATGCAAACGTTATGCAATGCTCCAGGAAATAGGAAGGACCTTAGATACGACTTGCCACCCTTAACAACGGGAGATATATTTATATAGTCCGCTCAGCTCGTAGAACCCTTTAGCTCAGCTACGAGCCAGGAAGCTAACACTATGCTAGCAAGATCCAAAGTCAATAACATTGTGTACAGTTGGCAATCAGTAAAAATAATTTGACAGTATGTTGAACAACAAGACAAGCATAATGTTACTGTTGGCCGCAGCCTGAAGTAGCGACCTGAACAGTGAACGGGATGAGAGATAACATTATTCGCTGTGAAACAAAGTCAGTTTAGAGGAGCAGTGTAACTTACTTCCTGCAGCCTGAGTGTTAGCGCCATCCTGTGGTGTTCAGAGGACGCGGCACTGAAGCATCACACAGTGTTGGAAATAACAGATTCACATTTCCTTTTTGTTTTAGTGTAGCGCATTCATTTAGAACAGTAGAACAGTCAGTTTCACCGTGTTTTTCAAGCGTTTTAACAGCGTGTTGCTGTTCACAGCTCAGAGTTTGGCTCGTTTTTGATATTGTTACTGAGAACATTTACAAGCTGTGCTTTATGAGTGCCGGTCGGGCATGTTGGCACACGGAGAACATTTTACAGTTGAAAGATCACACAGACGTCCCAACACAGGGTGGAGCACGTATTCAGATCCTTTACTGCAGACATACTACCCTGTAGAAATACTCTGTGTATTTACAGTTGATAGTTGATGTGTCTTGATATTTGAACAGAAATTGTCCATAGAACGTGACTCACATTTATATTTCTGAAAAAACAGAATGAGTTTCTGTCGCAGCAGCCGGACAATTTTATCTCCTCCCTCCTTTACACATGTGACGGCGGCCGGCAGCTCAGGGGTTTTCTCCCCACCGAAACAAAAGAGCAGAGCTCCCACCATCGCAGACTCATTCCAGCTCTGCTCTCCATAGAAACACAAGCAAACAACTAGCCAACGGACTCAAAAACTAATTTGTCTCACAGGGATGCAGAAAAGAAAGCGGCTTGTTTCCCACACACACGCAAGCAAACACACACACAAGCAAACACACACACACACAGTACTTATTTACATGGACTGTACGCTAAAAGTACTGATTATTTACATGGAGTCTGGTGGGTTTGATGATGGAGATTTTGGGGCTGTTTCACGTTAAACTAAAAGGATCTCACTCTTTAAAAGCTCTATATCTGTAGGGATCCATCCCATAATGTTGTCAGACACTTAGAATAATAATCTGAGTCTGTCAGCAGCAACAGAACTTTTAGTGACTCCAACTGCTGCTGAACATTAGTCCTGTAAGGTTACATTACAGCTTGGTTCTTGTTTAATACTGGACCAGTTTCACAGATGGTTGTTCCCATCAGACACTCAGACAGCAATGCATAGGAAAATAGGGGCCAGTTTGAAAAACAAAAACAAAGATACCCTTTAATATCGTAGTTTTACCGAACACTTCCTGTCTCTCCACAGAATAAAACTTTCCCTCCAACACCAGCAGGCTGATACACCTGGAGAGGAGGGGCCGCAGACTCCCACACTGTAATTAATCCCTCAGAAACTTGGCGAAATGTAAAACTGTGTGAGCCAGGAGGAAAGTATGTCAGCCATTGTTCAGCCGAGGCGAGCTGGATGCCTTTCTGTTTCATTAAACACAAACTCGGGTTCTGCTCTCGCGTGTTCTTCTGTTCCGAGTGTCACCGTTTCGTTTGTTCGCTCAGAGTGCTGCTCTCTGTGTCAACACCATGTTAGACAAGAGACGCCATTAAAGTTTAACCATCAGATGAATGAATTAACCAAGAGATCAGATGGCAGACGAAGCTGCACACCTTACTGCATGAATCTCTTTTAACCCTCCTGTCAAATGTGACCCGTTTTCAAAGTTTCTAAATAAGAAATATGGATTTCTTTCAAGAAAATTGCCCCAAAATAACATGGATGGTTCCATACAATGCTCTTTGCAAGTAAAATTAACCCTAAACCCAACTTCCCATTCTTCTTTTCCTAAACTCAACTGTCCCGTTCTTCTTTTCCTAAACTCAACTGTCCCGTTCTTCTTTACCTAAACTCAACTGTTCCGTTCTTCTTTACCTAAACCCAACTGTCCCGTTCTTCTTTTCCTAAACTAAACTGTCCCGTTCTTCTTTTCCTAAACTCAACTGTCCCGTTCTTCTTTTCCTAAACTCAACTGTCCCGTTCTTCTTTACCTAAACTCAACTGTTCCGTTCTTCTTTACCTAAACCCAACTGTCCCGTTCTTCTTTACCTAAACCCAACTGTCCCGTTCTTCTTTTCCTAAACTCAACTTCCCATTCTTCTTTTCCTAAACCCAACTGTCCCGTTCTTCTTTTCCTAAACCCAACTGTCCCGTTCTTCTTTTCCTAAACTCAACTGTCCCATTCTTCTTTTCCTAAACTCAACTGTCCCGTTCTTCTTTTCCTAAACTCAACTGTCCCGTTCTTCTTTTCCTAAACTCAACTGTCCCGTTCTTCTTTTCCTAAACTAAACTGTCCCGTTCTTCTTTACCTAAACTAAACTGTCCCGTTCTTCTTTTCCTAAACTCAACTGTCCCGTTCTTCTTTACCTAAACTCAACTGTTCCGTTCTTCTTTTCCTAAACTCAACTGTCCCGTTCTTCTTTTCCTAAACCCAACTGACCCGTTCATGTCCCACGTGTCACGTACCTTTTATAAGCCCCCCACCATCTTTTCCTAACCTAACTGCGTCAAAAGTGACACCAATAGTCCCGACCCAGCGCGTTTAGATAAAACACGTTTAGATCTGATGCTAAAGGAGACTTTTAGCGTCAACAACAAACGTCAAAGGCACCTGATCAAGCATCCGTTGGTTACGCGAGGGGAGTGAGAATGTGTTGAATCAGCGGTGTAGTCTACGTAATCGGAGGTATACGCAGTATACCCACTAAGAAAGCTCCAGGATTTCCGTATACCCACAAACAAATGTGCAATGATACGTTAACAACATAGTTTTGTGACAGAACTTTCACTTCAGCTATGTGTTTTCGCAAATACGGGTCGAGTAATGTGACCGCAAACTGAACAAATGCTGCAGAAGATGCAGAGCAACTAACGTAGTATACCCACTACAATAAACTAGACTACACCACTGGGTCTGATTGACTCCTTCCGCTCACCGCGGCTCTGTGAACTCTCTCCTGCCTCGTCTCAGCTGTCAGCGCTGTATTAAGTCATCCCGGCTCTGTCCGGCCCTCTGCTCCCTGACCTTTGACCCCGCTGGGTGACCCTCTGACCCTCTCAGGGGGCCGAACAAAAGAGAGGGGGACAGTTGACGGCGCCCTGGGACTCATGTGTCTCTGCCGCTGGTGTTTTACGGCGCACTCGGACTCTCGGGGAGCTTTTGTTATGACGACAGTGTTGACTTTAAGGCTGCAACAGTTGTTTTTTTATCAGGTCTGCGAGCAGACAGGACACACTTTCTGCTTCTGAAATATAAAAACATTGACAAATTTGACTACAGGAAATGTTCCTTTACTAGGGCTGAAACGGTTGCTTGATTATCTTGAATAATTCCACTACTATCGATGCAAATTTGGTTAACGTTGTACCGAGGGCTTTAAATTGACACCCGTCAAATGCGGGTAAAAATGTAACTTTGGCGGGTATCGCTGTAAAGTTATTAGACAATTTGTTGATGAATAAAGCAAACAACTTTGCGTCTGTTTTGAATCAGCCGGCTGCAGAAATGTTGCCAGATTGGTCTGTTTTCCGCTAAGAAATTTGGGCGGATTTGTGCGTTTGGCTTAACAAGAAACCATAGCACTTCTTACATTTCTTACACTAATCCTACATTTCCCATGAACAATATGTTGTGGGTGCGGGTGAAAAAAGAACTTTGGCGGGTAACGTAAAGTTATTAGATTGGCCAATAAGCACAATAAATATCAGATATTTTACACGTTCCCCATGAGAGGAGTGTCAGAGGCGAGGGTACCCTCACCCTATCCCCACGCTAGCTGCAGCGAACAATGCGTTGAGCATAAACGTCTCTGTGACCGCTGGTAGCGCGCCCCATCTACGGCGGCCTGCGCACAGTGTATGGCTCGAGTATACCCGCCGCTTAAGCCATTCAAACCGATAATCCAGGAAATCCCCCGCAGGTCAATGTTGGCAGGTAAGAAATAAGTAATGTATATCCAAGATACATAGGCCTTTAACACTTATTACATAATTGTCTAATCACAATATTTTTATGTAATCTCGGTTTCTGTGTTTAACCGTAATCAAACCGCAAAACCGAAAGTGGGCTGCCGACAAAAAGGTACAGAGGTAGTGGTATCGGTACAAACGTTAATCAGGAAAACAGAGAACTCAAACTTGAATGTATGTTGCTTCAAAGTTATCAGTAAGTTGGCAAACTCTTATAGTTATCGCCAATCGTTCCGGACCCCTGACAGAGAACTTTTTTTAGACGCAGGCCTTCGAGATAGTTTGAAAACCTCTGCTATACACAAGTTCATAGCGACAAAAATGACAAAGGGAGGATACAGTTAGAAAAACTGTTTAATGATAATAAAGAGGCGTGGTTTATTTCATAGGCTGTGTACCCATGTTACTACATTATCTGGGTCACATGTCAGTGATTGTACAACAAAAGATGTATCCTGGAATTCACTCCAAATTTGAATTTGTTTGAAAGAAAGTTAAGACTGAAAGAGCCAATTATATTGACAATCGCGATTATTTTCTGAGACAACTAATTGCACAGCAACATTGGGAATTGTTCCAGCTCCAGAGATACGAGTGGAAACATGCAGCTGGTGTGTGTTTAAAGACGAGACAGCTTGAAGATGTTTGAGAGGAAGCAGTAGGAGGGAAATAAAACACTCGGAACAAAGAGAAATATTGATGAGGAGGGAGTCAACTTTCTCCGTCTGTTTTCTCCTTCCAGGCTAACGAGCTCCGAGGGGGTAGGGGTGGGGTTGATGCAACCTGTCAGCGTTCGGCAGAATGAAGTTCTGACAGCAGACGCAACTAAACTCTGAATGTTCTGAGTCATGTGCTGACTTCAGCCCGCGTAGTTACTGCAGAGTGGACACACTTTTATAGACGCAGAGGGAGCGGAGTAAAGGCCTGGCACACAGGGCACAAACGGGTCCAGAAACAAACACAAATAAACACTTAGGAATACATAGATGCGGGGAGGTTTAGCAGAGCTTCTGCAGTTTTCACAAAGTCAAATGTAAGACTTGTTGAAGACCATTATGAATGAAATTCAAGACCTGTATCACAACATAAAAATAAAACGGCAACAAAAAAAACGTACGGCAGAGACAGACACGCACACACACAATCACACAATGCCACTTTGCACACATATATAGACGTTTTTATCCTGTGTAAATTATTTTTAGAAGCTAATGAATGTTTTTGTATGTTGCATGTTGTATGCTGAGGCCACGTCTCAGGCGATTTTCTGTCCTGACAGACAAAGTTTTCTAAATTTGAAAGCGTGTGTTTTTTTTATAGCGTTGATTTCACATCACTCACCCGTCTGAGTCCTGGTAGTTGACATTCAGTCTCTTGGTGGAGCCCAGCAACTCTGGAAAACACAAAACACACATTATTAGTATGTAGTTTGGATCAACGGAGATATATTTCCAGGATAAAGCCTGGACGTCAGTATGTATGGATCATTTTATTTCTATAGTTTGCAGCTGACGCGTTCAATCTCACGATGTGCACCGTTTTGCTACGGTTTCCGGTAGGGATGCACCAAATCCAGATTTTTGGGGTTCGGCCGAACACCGAATCCTACTCCCATCCTCAGTCCATTATCACAGTAAAGCACATTAAACGGTAACTACCTTTTTTTTCAACCTGGACCCTATTTTTCTGTTTTTGCGACTGATGGGAACAACAATCTTTGACATTGGTCCAGTATTAAGCGATATCGCTGCAGTCGGCAGTAGCGAAACAAGCTACAATGTAATTTAACGGGGCAATTGTCCAGCTTGTTTTTACCTTCACAAAAGTGACAGACTCAGATTAATATTCTAAGTGTCTGACAACATTATGGAAAGGATCCCTACAGAGATAGACCTTTAACACCTCTTTAAGACCTTTCTGTTTAACCAGAAACAGCTCTGAAGTCGCTAGCGCTAACCCCACCAGACTCCATTTATAAAAACAATACTTTTAGCGTGTATAGAGCCAACATATTCTCACATGAGTAAACTATGTGTTTATTTCAACCAAAACTAGAGTTGTGACGGTTGGAAAAGTGGAAAGACGACGCAAAACGGCTTTTCATAATTTTATTTCGTTTGTCGACTTTCAATGAAGTGTGTTTTACGATGCTAAAATTACTGATTATTTACATGGAGTCTGGTGGGTTTAGCGAATGCAATTTCGCAGATGTTTTTATGTTTAAAAAAACAAACTAAATCTTTAACAGAAAGGTCGACCTCCTTAGAAATCCTTTCCATAATGTTGTCAGACACTTAGAATAATAATCTGAGCCTGACAGCGGCAAAATGAGCACTTTAGTGAAGGTAAATACAAGCTTTAGATTAGAAACATGATTTCTCGGGGTAAGTTTCTGTCTTGAGAGTAACTATGGTGACTGAAGGTGCTGCGGTGTTTACTATCAGAGGGTCTCAGGGGGGTCAAAGGTCAGCGTGCAGGGGAGGATGGGACCCTGGATCCCCCCGATTCTCTCCCCATCCCCCCCCCAAACATCAGGGCTTTGAAGTCTTTTTTTCGGGAAAAATCAGCAGGCATTCCCTCCGGGGGTACCAGCGCTGCTTTGATTATGACCTGGATTTTATAATTAATGGCAATGAATCTAAACTCAGACACACACTGAACGCAACACGGAAACTTGCCTCTTCTCATAACAAGCTGCACTGGAAGTACGCCATTGCAGATGTTCAAAGTCTTGGAAGCTAATTTTCTGCATTTTCCTTGATAATCAAAACACACACACACACACACACACACACACACACACACACACACACACACACACACACACACACACACACACACACACACCTTATGTACTAATATGTAATGATACATCACGATATCGTTCCAACTACGAAGGCTAAGTGAAGGTTTTCTGTCTTTGTCCAAACTGTTAGAAGACTGGAACGTTTTTCACTGACACCAACACTGGCTAGAGATTTTAGACGTCGGCCTCAAACGTTTCCTCAAACTCTCGGGCTCGCCGGCCTCCGACAGGAAATAGCTGATGCTTAATAAATTATTTCAGCCGACAGTCGTCATCATCTGCTGCACATTTGTTCGAAGTTATTTTTAATGCTGTTTTAGGGAGCAAGGAGGTTTCAGCCAGTGGGTGTGTGTGTGTGTGTGTCTGTGTGTCTGTGTGTCAGTGTGTCTGTGTGTCAGTGTGTGGTGTGTGTATGAGTTTGTGTGTGTGGGTGCGTGTGTGGTGTGTGTCTGTGTGTGGTGTGTGTATGAGTTTGTGTGTGTGGGTGCGTGTGGGTGTGTCTGTGTGTGGGTGTGTCAGTGTCTGCGTCTGTGTGTGGTGTGTGTGTGTGTGTGTGTGTGTGTGTGTGTGTGTGTGTGTGTGTGTGTGTGTGTGTGTGGTGTGTGTATGAGTTTGTGTGTGTGGGTGCGTGTGGGTGTGTCTGTGTGTGGGTGTGTCAGTGTCTGTGTGTGTCTGCGTCTGTGTGTGTGTGTGTGTGTGTGTGTGTGTGTGTGTGTGTGTGTGTGTGTGTGTGTGTGTGTGTGTGTGTGGTGTGTGTCTGTGTGTGGTGTGTGTATGAGTTTGTGTGTGTGGGTGCGTGTGGGTGTGTCTGTGTGTGGGTGTGTCAGTGTCTGCGTCTGTGTGTGGTGTGTGTGTGTGTGTGTGTGTGTGTGTGTGTGTGTGTGTGTGTGTGTGTGGTGTGTGTATGAGTTTGTGTGTGTGGGTGCGTGTGGGTGTGTCTGTGTGTGGGTGTGTCAGTGTCTGTGTGTGTCTGCGTCTTTGTGTGGTGTGTGTGTGTGTGTGTGTGTGTGTATATGTATGTCTACCAAACAGTCTCAGTTTATAATGTGGTGAAACTCAGATAGACTGTCTGAGAGAGAGTGTGTTTGTTTGATGCGGCCGGTCTGTTTGAAAGAGATCTCGGAGGGAAACAAGCCTTTCTCCCCCACCCCGGCACACAAACACAGGAAGCAGGAGTGGGACAAGTCTGTCTTTATCGGCTGACTGAATGAGGACGATGACGCAGTGTGTCTTATCTGTTGGTCCTCCGCCTCAGGGTTGGAGTGGTTGCTACATTCACACTGCTGACTGGTACGTGTGTGGCCGTACGTTCGTTCGTTCGTTCGTGTCTGCTACGTTTGGCTTCAACAGGGTTCAACGATCCTGAAGCTGCGTTCACGCCGAGGCGGGATCAAAGATCCCTGACGCACCGTTCGCATGAGTTTGATCCAGGACCGGGCCATGTGGAAACCAACACGGAGCAGTGTAGATGGAGCCTGGAGACAACCCTCACTCTCTCACACACAAACACTTCAGAGAGTGAGTTCCTCAGCGGTGTGTTGTGAATGTTTGAGTTTTACAGAAATTGTGAAGCTCTTTAAATAAAGGAGGAGAATCTGTTCATCGTATCATATTAAACTAGGGTTAGTGTTCCCTGTGGGACTCTCGTGTTGATACAGATTTGAGTTTTTAAGCTCTCTCTCTCTCTCTCTCTCTCTCTCTCTCTCTCTCGTGTCAGCGTGACATCGCCGTTATCGGCCCGATGATAATAGCAGGGAGGCTCATCGGTGGGGGTCATGACATGAAGAAGAAATGATGTTCAGTTTGTCGTCACGTAGGACACGAAGAGGCAATACGCCCCAAAGGCTGTCAAAAAAATAACGGTGGAAAAATATCGCCAAAGCGACAAAAAATGAGAAAGCTCAGAAAGTGAGAGCTCGGTGAGTCTGGGAGGGGTGTATCTGACCCCCCCCTGCTATGGAACAATAGTGTTGGGTAAGGAAGTGGAGAAGAGGCCCTGAAGTCCTGGCTTTGTTTCTGAGAGCGGCTCCTCCGTCAACACAACACACCCTCCTCCACTTCCTGTTCCTCTGGTAGAGAGTCACGGCCGGGTTACAACACACACACACACACACACACACACACACACACACACACACACACACACACACACACACACACACACACACACACACACACACACACACACACACACACACACACACACACACACACACACACACACACACACACACACACACACACACAAGGCGTGGGTAATATATATCGTCTACGATAATATCGTGATTGTTGTGTTAACGATGTGCAAACTGACATTATCGAGTATTTAAATTACTTAAAAAAAACAAAAAAAAAAAAACACTTCAAAACACGCATTGGAACGCTAAGCATTCACTAATGTCAACAAAGATGGCGGCGCGCAATTGTGCAGCGGCTCCTAGCTCTCCTGTCAGTGTATATTTACACAAGTACAGCCACACTGAGCTAATCAACATAGGACTACGATACAACGCGGCCGTTAACGAGAGCCTTCCAGGCGGCTCATAACATCCCGGCGGAACTAGCCAGACCACCGGGCGCGCCATGGATTGTTGTCAGCAGTTAGCAGGCCGAGCCAGCTACTGGCAGGATCCAGACAAGAACTCCGACAGGACCAGAGGAGGAGGACTGGGCATTTTGGTGCATAATGAATGGAGTACCAACAGCAGGGTTGTTGGCCAGCACCTTCACCTGACCCTGGAAGCCCTGTGGGTAATATAGAGGCCATTGTATTTACCACGAGAGCACACTGTAGTGACTCTTACTGCCGTCTACATAGCCCCTGATGCTAACGTTAGCACAAGTTTGGCTGTACTCCCCAGCTTTATCCATCATGTAGACTGGGCTACTAGAGGGAAGAACACACTAGACCAGGTATACTCTAACATCAAGAAAGCCTTCAGAACGGCTCCTCTCCCTCACCTGGGCCAGTCAGATCACATCTAACTACTCCTGATCCCAGCATACATCAGTCAGGTCACATCCAACTACTCCTGATCCCAGCATACATCAGTCAGATCACATCTAACTACTCCTGATCCCAGCATACATCAGTCAGGTCACATCCAACTACTCCTGATCCCAGCATACATCAGTCAGGTCACATCCAACTACTCCTGATCCCAGCATACATCAGTCAGATCACATCCAACTACTCCTGATCCCAGCATACATCAGTCAGGTCACATCCAACTACTCCTGATCCCAGCATACATCAGTCAGATCACATCCAACTACTCCTGATCCCAGCATACATCAGTCAGATCACATCCAACTACTCCTGATCCCAGCATACATCAGTCAGGTCACATCCAACTACTCCTGATCCCAGCATACATCAGTCAGGTCACATCCAACTACTCCTGATCCCAGCATACATCAGTCAGATCACATCCAACTACTCCTGATCCCAGCATACATCAGTCAGATCACATCTAACTACTCCTGATCCCAGCATACATCCCGGTCAGAAAGACTATCTAAACCTGGCCTGACACTGTCCTATCCCAGCTCCAGGACTGCTTCCAATAAGGACGTGGCTGTGTGCAGTATGTTACAGAACAGAGCCCTTTGTTTATTGTTATGATTTCATCTTGCTTGTACAGTATGCTGCATAATTTACATTACAGCAGAGGTGAACAACTGAATGTTGACTCAGTTCACTGCTCCTCCTGGTGGGGGGGGGGGGGATGTAAAAACACAAATATCAGCCAGGGGTGGAATGTAACTGAGTAAATCAGTACTCCAGTACTGTACTTCAGTACCAAATGTTGAGGTACTTGTACTTTACTTGAGTCTTATCTTTTCATGCCACTTTCTACTTCTACTCCGCTACATTTCAGAGAGATATATTGGACTTTTTACTCCACGTTTAATAC
The DNA here is from genome assembly GCA_023566125.1 of Zingel zingel. Lineage (NCBI taxonomy): Eukaryota > Metazoa > Chordata > Actinopteri > Perciformes > Percidae > Zingel > Zingel zingel. The sequence continues at coordinate 34,786,565 of CM042325.1, read as the reverse complement.
TTGAACTACATTTTCCTGATGATACTAACAGACTTTTACTGAAGGAACATGTTCACTGCAGGACTTTAACTGTAACAGATACAGAATACCTCTTCCAACGCTGGTTTCAGCTCCAGACACTCTCTCTCTCTCTCTCTCTTTTTATGAATGTCAGCAGAAAGTTGAACGTCTGGTGGAAATGCCGCCACAAAGAATGCAGCGAGAGAAGAGAAGAGGAAGAAAAAGGAGGAGGACGTTTTGCAGGAGTTAGTCTCGGCCTGGAAGAGAATCTGTTGCAGCGATCCAGCGGCTAAAATTAGGCTGCGGGTATCAGATGTGTGATTACACGTCTGCAGGAGACGCCTCACACTTGTCTCTGCCTTCAGAATGAAGGAAACAACGAGGACGATACGCCTGCGTCTCTCCTCTCATTGTGGCGTGCGGCGGGCAGACCGAGCAGCGGCCGCTCGGCACTAAATATAAATATATAGAAAACGTTTTCTTTCAGGACCAACTGGCCATGGTCCAAACACACAACACAGCACACTGCAGTCAGAGAGAGTTCAACTGTTACTGGATACAAGCTGGACGTGTGTGTGTGTGTGTGTGTGTGTGTGTGTGTGTGTGTGTGTGTGTGTATATCTCGATATTTTTGGCGATTTTGACAATAACGATAATCAAGACGATATCCTTTAAAAATGTGTTTTTAAAAGTCTGAGTTACTTCATCACTGATGATGATAATGGGAACAATGTGGAGTGAAAACAGTTCTTATTTATTTTCTTTAAAATGTAAATATTCAAGTAAAAACAGTTCAAAGTCATACTAAATCCTAACTCAACTAGTGGAGGAGCAGTGAACTCTGAGTCAACATTCAGTTGTTCACCTCTGCTGTAATGTAAATTATGCAGCATACTGTACAAGCAAGATGAAATCATAACAATAAACAAAGGGCTCTGTTCTGTAACATACTGCACACAGCCACGTCCTTATTGGAAGCAGTCCTGGAGCTGGGATAGGACAGTGTCAGGCCAGGTTTAGATAGTCTTTCTGACCGGGATGTATGCTGGGATCAGGAGTAGTTGGATGTGACCTGACTGATGTATGCTGGGATCAGGAGTAGTTGGATGTGACCTGACTGATGTATGCTGGGATCAGGAGTAGTTGGATGTGACCTGACTGATGTATGCTGGGATCAGGAGTAGTTGGATGTGATCTGACTGATGTATGCTGGGATCAGGAGTAGTTGGATGTGACCTGACTGATGTATGCTGGGATCAGGAGTAGTTGGATGTGATCTGACTGATGTATGCTGGGATCAGGAGTAGTTGGATGTGACCTGACTGATGTATGCTGGGATCAGGAGTAGTTGGATGTGATCTGACTGATGTATGCTGGGATCAGGAGTAGTTAGATGTGATCTGACTGATGTATGCTGGGATCAGGAGTAGTTAGATGTGATCTGACTGATGTATGCTGGGATCAGGAGTAGTTGGATGTGACCTGATTGATGTATGCTGGGATCAGGAGTAGTTAGATGTGATCTGACTGATGTATGCTGGGATCAGGAGTAGTTGGATGTGACCTGACTGATGTATGCTGGGATCAGGAGTAGTTGGATGTGATCTGACTGATGTATGCTGGGATCAGGAGTAGTTGGATGTGACCTGACTGATGTATGCTGGGATCAGGAGTAGTTGGATGTGATCTGACTGATGTATGCTGGGATCAGGAGTAGTTGGATGTGATCTGACTGATGTATGCTGGGATCAGGAGTAGTTGGATGTGACCTGACTGATGTATGCTGGGATCAGGAGTAGTTGGATGTGACCTGACTGATGTATGCTGGGATCAGGAGTAGTTGGATGTGACCTGACTGATGTATGCTGGGATCAGGAGTAGTTGGATGTGATCTGACTGATGTATGCTGGGATCAGGAGTAGTTAGATGTGATCTGACTGATGTATGCTGGGATCAGGAGTAGTTAGATGTGATCTGACTGATGTATGCTGGGATCAGGAGTAGTTGGATGTGACCTGATTGATGTATGCTGGGATCAGGAGTAGTTGGATGTGACCTGACTGATGTATGCTGGGATCAGGAGTAGTTGGATGTGATCTGACTGATGTATGCTGGGATCAGGAGTAGTTAGATGTGATCTGACTGGCCCAGGTGAGGGAGAGGAGCCGTTCTGAAGGCTTTCTTGATGTTAGAGTATACCTGGTCTAGTGTGTTCTTCCCTCTAGTAGCCCAGTCTACATGCTGGAGAAAGCTGGGGAGTACCGACTTTAAGGACGCCTTGTTAAAGTCCCCTGTATCCCCTCTGGGTGATTGTGCTACAGTTGGTACATTGTTGGGCAATTGAGCACCTTCAATTTACGTCCACTAAAAGTGCTGGTTTTGCCGCTGAGTGTCTGACAACATTATGGAAAGGATCCCTACAGAGATAGACCTCTTTGTTAAAGAGTTAGATCCTTTTTTTAAACATAAAAACATCTGCGAAGTTCGCTAAACTCCACCAGACTCCATGTAAATAATCACAACTTTTATCATCGTAAAACACACTTCATTCAAAGTGGAGAGAAACTAAATCAAACTATCAAAAGCCGTCTTGGTTCATCTTTCCACTGTTCCAACAATCACCACTCTGGTTTGGTTGAAATAAACCCTTAATTCACCCATTTACATGTGGAAATATGCTGGCTCTATACATGCTAAAAGTACTGATTATTTACATGGAGTCTGGTGGAGTTTGGCCATAGGAATCTCAGAGCTGTTTCAGGTTAAACTAAAAGGATATTACTCTTTAACTAAAAGCTCTATTTCTGTAGGGATCCTTTCATAATGTTGTCAGACACTTAGAATAATAATCTGATTCCCATCAGTCACTCACACACAACAACATAGCAAAATGGGGTCTAGGTTGAAAAAAAAAAAACCCAGAAGTTACCCTTTAAAAGGAGACTTTAGTTACGTGTGTGTGTATGTGTGTGTGTGTGTGTGTGTGTGTGTGTGTGTGTGTGTGTGTGTGTGTGTGTTCTCTCGGCTGCAGTGAATGAGTCACCTTATCTCAGTTTTGTGTAAGTGCGCCGCGCCCCAAACAAACAGGCTGCCGGCCCAGAAAGATGCAGGGCTGCCTTTGAGGAGAAGTCCATTATGAGCAGCAGAGGAACAGGGTGTGGAGCTGAACTCACTTCCTCCTGAACAATACGTGGAGAACTAAACCCTCCACCCCCGAGACTCACAACAATCCTCCAACAGGCCCTTTATCCTGAGGAATATTTATAATATACAAAGCAGTGATGTAACAGAAAGACCTTTCTCAGATCTGACAATTGCAGTTGGACTTCTTTAGCTTTAACTTTAAAAAAAAAGCAATTAAAACCTGAAAAAAAAGCTACAAACATGTCGGAAAAAGCAACAAAACTCAATACTGGACCAATTTAAGAGATTTCTGTTCACACGTCGACACCGTGGGAAAATAGTGTCCAGCAATTACAGAGTCAGATGGCTAGTGAATGTTTAGATTTTAATAGATTACCATTAGTTGTTTTGGCTGCTGAGTGAAGCAAATCCACCAGTCACGTGCATATTTTACCACCATTTGGCTGGCACGCACACACACACACCAACACACACACACACACCACACACACGCTTATGGTGTAG
>CM042325.1:34762917-34777917 GCA_023566125.1 Zingel zingel | reverse complement strand
CATCTACACAACACATAACATCTACACAACACCTACACACCACAACACACAACATCTACACAACACCTACACACAACATCTACACATCACCTACACACCACACAACACCTACACAACACCTACACACCACAACACACAACACCTACACAACATCTACACAACACCTACACACCACAACACACAACATCTACACAACACACAACATCTACACAACACCTACACAACACACAACATCTACACAACACCTACACACCACAACACACAACATCTACACAACACCTACACAACACACAACATCTACACAACACACAACACCTACACAACATCTACACAACACACAACATCTACACAACACATCTACACAACACCTACACACCACAACACACAACACCTACACAACACACAACATCTACACAACACCTACACAACATCTACACAACACACAACATCTACACGACACCTACACAACACAACACACAACATCTACACGACATCTACACAACACACAACATCTACCCAACACCTACACAACACACAACATCTACACAACACCTACACAACATCTACACACAACACCTACACACCACAACATCTACACAAAACCTACACACCACAACACACAACATCTACACAACACACATCTACATAACACACAACACCTACACAACATCTACACAACACACAACACCTACACACCACAACACACAACATCTACACAACATCTACACACAACATCTACACAACACCTACACAACATCTACACAACACCTACACACCACAACACACAACATCTACACAACACACAACATCTACACACAACATCTACACAACACCTACACAACATATACACAACACCTACACAACATCTACACAACACACAACACCTACACACCACAACACACAACATCTACACAACACCTACACAACATCTACACAACACCTACACACCACAACATCTACACAACACACAACATCTACACAACATCTACACAACACCTACACACCACAACACACAACATCTACACAACACCTACACACAACATCTACACATCACCTACACACCACAAAACACCTACACAACATCTACACAACACCTACACACCACAACACACAACATCTACACAACACCTACACACCACAACACACAACATCTACACAACACCTACACACCACAACACACAACACCTACACAACATCTACACAACACCTACACAACACACAACATCTACACAACACCTACACACCACAACATCTACACAACACCTACACACCACAACACACAACATCTACACAACACCTACACACCACAACACACAACACCTACACACCACCTACACACAACACCTACACACCACAACACCTACACAACATCTACACAACACCTACACACCACAACACACAACATCTACACAACACACAACATCTACACAACATCTACACAACACCTACACACCACAACACACAACATCTACACAACACCTACACAACACACAACATCTACACAACACCTACACAACATCTACACAACACACAACATCTACACAACACATCTACACAACACCTACACACCACAACACACAACACCTACACAACATCTACACAACACCTACACAACATCTACACACAACACCTACACACCACAACACACAACATCTACACAACACCTACACAACATCTACACACAACATCTACACAACACCTACACACAACACCTACACACCACAACACACAACATCTACACACCACAACACACAACATCTACACAACACACAACATCTACACAACATCTACACAACACCTACACAACACCTACACACCACAACACACCTACACAACATCTACACAACACCTACACACCACACCTACACAACACCTACACACCACAACACACAACACCTACACTCCACAACACACAACATCTACACAACACACATCTACACAACACCTACACAACATCTACACAACACCTACACACCTACACAACATCTACACAACACCTACACACCACACCTACACAACACCTACACACCACAACACACAACATAACACCTACACACCACAACATACAACATCTACACACAACATACAACATCTACACAATACACAAGACATCTGCACATCTACACAATACACAACATCTACACAATACACAACATCTACACAATACACAACATCTACACATCACACAACACCTACACAATACACAACATCTACACATCACACAACACCTACACATCACACAACATCTACACATCACACAACACAATACACAACATCTACACATCACACAACACATCTGCACAACACACAACATCTGCACAATACACAACATCTGCACAATACACAACATCTACACATCACACAACATCTACACAACACACAACACCTACACATCTGCACAATACACAACATCTACACAATACACAACACATCTGCACAACACACACAACATCTGCACAATACACATCTACACAACACATCTGCACAATACACAACACATCTGCACAATACACAACACATCTGCACAATACACAACACAACATCTGCACAATACACAACATCTATACAACACATCTGCACGATACACATCTGCACAATACACAACACCTGCACAATACACAACACCTGCACAATACACAACATCTGCACAATACACAACATCTGCACAATACACACAGGATGTAGACTCAAACTAAAGACATTATGGTCTAATTTTCATTTCAAAGCTTGTATAAAAAGTGAAGAGAGGCCTGTTACACAGGCAGGAGCATGCTCAGTGGCAGCACTAGTGGGGTATAATAACAGGGTTATGCCCGTATACAGGAGCGGGGGAGAATGACAGGAGTAACTCTACCGCTGGTACAGTAGGTGATGCTCTGCCAACATAAAACTGGCTTTTTCTTCCGGTTGATCTTTGTCAAAATAACACCGACCGCCACTAAATTATTAAAACTGTAACTACGTAATTCACACACTTGTCACGGCGTAGGCCAGTGGGCTCGCCAGATGATGTCGGGCTCATTATCTGCCCAGAGTCGGGTGGAATCAGCAGCAGGGGCTGCTCGGCGGGGATGGAAGCATTTAAAGGGGAACTATGCAGTTTTTTTTAGCTTAATTTACCTTAACTGAACAGCTTCAGAGTTACTGGAATGGTTATATGACTTTTTTTTCGGGTTGAATGGTGGCCATCTCGCTTCCTGACAACATTATTTTTGATTTCTAAGGGAGGTCGACCTTTCTATTAAAGAGTAAGATCCTTTTTTGAAACATAAAAAACATCCGCGAAATTGCGTTCGCTAAACCCACCAGACTCCATGTAAATAATCAGTCATTTTAGAATCGTAAAATGAACTTCATTCAAAGTCGACAGAAACAAAAAAAAACTAAGAAACAATGAAAAGCCGTTTTGGGGTCGTCTTTCCACTTTTCCAACCATCACAACTCTAGTTTTGGTTGAAATAAACACATAGTTTACTGATTTACATGTGAGAATATGTTGGCTCTATACACGCTAATAGAACTGATTATTTAAATGGAGTGTGGTGGGGTTGGTGCTAGTGACGTCAGAGCGGTTTCTGGTTGAACAGAAATGTCTTAAAAAGAGGTTTTAAAAAGGTCTATCTCTGAAGGGATCCTTTCCATAATGTTGTCAGACACGCCTGATAATCAGGCAGAGTGGGGGTCCCGAGGGGCCCCTGTATGGTCCCAACACACAGAGCTTTGTTTCCCTGCTCCAGGTTTGAGCCCGGAGCCTTCCTGTCTGTTTGGACCCATTAAACATTTCACACGCCAACAGTCGAGTTTACAGACAAACACCATCGGCTGAAAAACACACAGAAAGCTTTTAACACATTCCCTCCAATCTGTGGAAACTTCCCTCCTCCTTATATCCTCAGATTAGAGGGAGGAGCAAGTACTCAGACCCTTTACTGCAGTACAAGTACTACTACCACACTGTAAAAAAATACTCTGTTACAAGTTAAAGTCCTACAGTGAAAATGTAACTTTTGCGGCACACACACACACACACACACACACACACACACACACACACACACACACACACACACACACACACACACACACACACACACACACACACACACACACACACACACACCTCTGATAAAGGAAGTATTTGTAATGTAAAATAAAAGGCTGATTTTTTAGAGAGTTTGAACTGAAACTCATGAATAAAACCATGAGACAGACTCCCTCCTCGCTCACACACAGACGCACCACAGCCAGCACTGGGATGTAACTAAGTACATGTACTCCAGTGCTGTACTTCAGTACCAAATGTTGAGGTACTTGTACTTTACTTGAGTCTTTTCTTTTCATGCCACTTTCTACTTCTACTCCGCTACATTTCAGAGAGAAATATTGGAATTTTTACTCCACTACATTCATCTGTTACAGCTTTAGTTACTAGTTACTTTAGTTACTCCACTACATTCATCTGTTCCAGCTTTAGTTACTAGTTACTTTAGTTACTCCACTACATTCATCTGTTCCAGCTTTAGTTACTAGTTACTTTAGTTACTCCGCTACATTCATCTGTTCCAGCTTTAGTTACTAGTTACTTTAGTTACTCCACTACATTCATCTGTTCCAGCTTTAGTTACTAGTTACTTTAGTTACTCCACTACATTCATCTGTTCCAGCTTTAGTTACTAGTTACTTTACACATTCAGATTCCTTCCCCCTCGAGGACTTCCTGCAGACGGTCACATGATCCCCGTCTATTGTTCTCCGTCTCAACGCGCCCCATCCATCACCTGACGCGCTACAACCGGAGCTTCTCCGCCGTTTGTCCCGGGCCCATCCCAGATGGGTTTTTTTCGACTTTTATGTCGTTTTTTTTTTAGGGACTTTTTTACGACTTCTTTTTCATTTTTCAGGGACTTTTTTGTCACTTTTTGTCGGGGTTTTTTGGGACTTTGTCGCTTTTTAGGGACCTTTTTGCGACTTTCGCAACTTTTTTTAACGCTTTTATTACGACTTTTTTAACGCTTTCTTACGACTCTTATAACGTTTTCTTACTACGCTTTTTAGGGACATTTTTGTCACTTTTAGCAACTTTTGTTGTTCTTTTAGGGACTTTTTTTTTCGCTTTTGCGACTTTTTTAACACTTTCTTATGACCTTTTTTTGGTCGTTTTTTACAACATATTTTGTCCCGGACCGATCCCAGACAGTTCCGGATCGCCCTCGGCTCCATATTTGAGGACATTTCCTGTGATTATCAGAGGACATGTGTGACCCAAACTGGCCTCCTGACATCTGCCGCTTCATGCTCTGCTATCACCCAAATCACAAGGAGTTCCCAGATGGTGCTGCGCCAGGATTAACAGGAATTATAGATTTAGGGACGGGACGGGGGGGCTGTTTACAGGTGGCACACTGTACTGTACCGCTACATTATATTACATCTAACTCACTGAACTCCTGAGGCATTCTGCCACAAGTTAACGACATGTGTGATGTTTCTGTGTGTGCAGTTCAACTTCATTTAGTCCCATAGACTCTTTTAGTGGGTGCAGAAAAAAAACACACACACAAATGTGACCGTTTCAACACCGAGGAACTGCTAAACTTTGTTGAGACTTGTGTTGCTAAGAAACACCTGCAGCACCATCCCCTGTAGTCTGGATCAACATCAGAAGCACTTCTCCATGTTTCACCATTGTCTGACATTTTAGAGACCCAACAGCTCATCGATTAATCCAGAAAATAATCAACAGATGGATCTACTATGAAAATCATCGTTAGTTGCCGCCCTAAATGCATGTACTGTACGCAAACGCATCCAGAGACAAAGAGACGAGGACAGTGTCGGAACGTATGATCCCCATGTGAACTGTCTCAGCAGCGGACAGGTTATCAGCCAGATTTTCAGAATAAAAGCCTGTGGTTTTGGGGAGTACTTACTGTTCCTGTTGGCTTTGAGTTTGGACAGCAGCTTCTGAGTGGACGGCAGGTCTCCGCTCTTCACCGCCTGCAGCAGATCCTGCTCCTTCCCCATGCTCCCCCTCGCCGCCGCCGCCGCCTCCTCCTCCTCCTCGCGTTCGAACCAACTTTATTTAAAAATCCTCCCTCAGAGCCGCATGCTGAGCGCTGGAGACATGGACACCTGCCTCAGGTGAGACACCTCCCGTCTCTGACGCTCAGCGGACGGCTCGAGACGCAGCGGCTTCAAAATAAAATTAAATCCTCCGTGTGGTTTTATTTCCTCCAAGTCTGCAGAGCTATGGAGAGGGGAGGGAGGGTTCAGGGCTGAAGGGAAAATGAGAAAAAAAAACAGATCAGTTCATCCACCAGAGTCTGAAACCGAAAAGCACAGCAGCTCCTGAAGGTCACAACTTATTCAGACCAGTAACGGGATGAAACAAGACTTTTCTTCCCCGAAAACGGCCAAATAAGTTCTTTGTTCCAGCATCATTCTGATATATATATATATATATATATATATATATATATATATATATATATATATATATATATATATACACAAATCATCAATAAAGTCCCTAAAAAAGGGTCAATAAAGTCCCTAAACATGCATGAACACTTTGGGTGCAGGAGCATCTTATCGGCCCCCAAATCCAGTCCTGAATCCACTTATCAGACCCTGATCCTTTCTAATTCCTCACTGAATCTAATCAGGTTGAAAGAGGACCTTCAGTTTTTAACCAGGACTCTAGGTCTCCATGTTTCTGTGTCTGAGTGTCTGATGGAACAACAATCTGTGAAACTGGCCAGTATTAAACAAGAACCAAGCTGTAATGTAACCCTACAGGACAGATGTTCAGCATCAGTCAGCGTCCACTGCTGCTGACAGACTCAGATTATTATTCTAAGTGTCTGACAACATTATGAAAGGATCCCTACAGAGATAGACCTTTTAGTTAAAGAGGAAGATCCTTTTTTAAACATGAAAACATCCACGACATTGCTATAAAAAACAAATACAGGAGTTATTTGTTAGTTCACTAACCCCTTTCGGCCGCTGCGTCGAGGACCAGGGCGCCCAATCGCGGCCATTCAAGTCAATGCTTCATGTTCCACCAGAAATGCGCGTGAAGCGGCTCTCCGCTCCGATAGAGATACATGCTGGGTCTATTTTCACGCGAGCTGGGGGTGTTCAGACAGCCGGGCGGGAAGTGATAGAGCAAGAGCATCCAGTCAGTTTAACCCTCCTGTTGTCCTCGGGTCAAATTTGACCCATTTTTTTAAAGTTTCCATAGAGAAATTTGGGTTTCTTTCCACCAAATCGTCAGAGAAACTAACGTGGATGGTTCCCTACAACCGTTACTCTTCACAGGTAAAATAAATGATCAGTTCACTGCTTTTTATTGAATTTAGGTGTTTTATTTTATTTTCTAGCATTTGAAAAAAAAAAAAAAAAATTACAAAAGAACGTTGACAAAAAGTGACAAAAATGTTGGAAAAAGCTCAAAGACACGGGAGGAAAAAAATCGACACAAAAAAAAAAAAAATCTGAAAAAAAAATAATAATCGACGACAAAAACATCAAAAAACCTCTGGAAAAATAAAATTAAAAAAATCGACAAAAACGTCAAAATAGTGACAAAAAAATCTGGGGAAAAAAAAAAAAAAAAAAAAAAGACAAAAACGTCAAGAAAAGTGACAAGTGTCAAAAAAGAACAACAAAAGGTTAAAAAATGTTTTCATTTAAAATTTTGATACATGAAAAAAACAAAAAGCTGCGTGGTCGACGGGAAGACAACACAGGGGTTAATGGGAGTCTAATGGAGTCTAACTGCAGGAGTGCTTGGAGTGGAAGGTAGATACTAGCTTAATAAACACGGGATTGTTCTGTGAAGTACTTGTAGAGACAATTAAATCTGCGAGTCGGGCAGCAAGACAACTTCAGTTGAATAAAACTTCTATCATCCAAACTTATTGTGATAATAACAATCAAAAGGGATCATTTGCATTTCCACAGAAAGTGAGCGATGTGTGTTGGGGTGCAACACAGACGTGTTTCTGGAGAAACGCTCTGCCACTGAGGGTTTCTGTTCCCTCTGATGGGACGTCAGCACGGAAGAGAAGGCAAACATGACACACTGAGGTACACACACACACAGAGACACAGAGAGAGAGAGACAGAGAGAGAGACACACACACACACACCTGTCCCAGGTGACCGCGGTGACGGTGTGTTTTACCTTCTTTAATTACAGCTCAGCCTTCACACACACCAACAGATGATGAAGGATCCACTTGGTTTCCTCTGCTGTGTAAACACTGAAGCACAGCCTGGTGTGCAGGCCGTCACACCAAACTCCACTCAGGTATTTACCATTTCTAAACCAAAGGTAGACTGGTATAAGACCACACACACACACACACACACACACACACACACACACACACACACACACACACACACACACACACACACACACACACACACACACACACACACACACACACACACACACACACACACACACACACAGTTTTTAAAGCCGAGGAGACGTGTTAGACCACCTGACGCTGAGTGTGCTCCCTCGTGGCTGACTGGTCGTGCTCTACTCGGCTGCTTCCCCCAGGGCTCTGTGATAGAACCCATTCATTTCAACAGCAGAGCAGCTCCTTAAATTCTTCCAGCCCAGTGGCCAGGCACAGGTCTCCCACATCGGAGGAAGGAGCTGGCACAGCTTCCTCTCTGCTCCAGTTTCTCTCGCCGATAACTGGCACCACTGTTGACAGTCCTGATCTCTGCATGAGAACTCCGGGGGTGGAAATTAGGGCTCCGCAATATATCCTTTGGTTATCGTCACAGCGATATCAACTGGCGCAATACACACATCGCAAAAGGCTCCAACATATCTATATATTTATGCGTGCGTGCGTCTGTGTGCGTGTATGAGAGTGTGTGAGAGTGTGTATGTGTGTGTGTGTGTGTGTGTGTGTGTGTGTGTGTGCGTGGCAAAGTTTGAAATTTTTTTGTATTTTCTTTACATTTTGTTGACTCCCCCCCCCCCGACTGTTTTTTTACGCTTTTGAAGAGTTTAAATTTAAAAATGTACGTCGGGAAAGTAGAATTTAAATGTCAAATGACAAACAAAATAGTCTTTTTAATACAAAAGAATCAATATAAAAGTGGGAATTTTCAAAATAAAGGCCCATCTTAAAGATGAGGATATGTATCAGTGATATCGGGTGGTTGAGGTTTGAAGATATAAACAGAGAGACGTTAGCAGCTTCGGACCCTCGGACGCTTTTCGCCGTCTTGTTTGTCTGCGTTTTGTTTAACACTTTTTGCCCAAGTTTGCCATTTTTTTGTATTTTCTTTACATTTTATTGACTCCCACCCCCCGATTCTTTTTTTAAAAAGTCGCTAAAAGCGACAAAACAGTCAAAAACAGAAGCAACAAAAGTCGTAAAAAAGTGACAAAAAAGTAGAAAAAAAAGTCAAACTACTGCGTTTTTTTAACGCTTTTTGCCCAAGTTTGACATTTTTTTGTATTTTCTTTACATTTTATTTACTTTATGTCCCCCCCCCCCCCCCCCGATTATTTTTTTAAAAAGTCGTAAAAAGCGACAAAAAAGTACCTTAAAAAGTCGGAAAAAAGTCGCAAAAGTGACAAAGTCGAAAAAGTTGACAAACGACTGCGTTTTAACACTTGTTGCCCATGTTTGACATTTTTTGTATTTTCTTTACATGTTATTGATTTCCCCCCCCCGATTTTTTTTTTTTTTTTTTAAAGTCGTAAAAAGCGTCAAAAAAAGTCGCTAAAAGCGACAAAAAAGTCGAAAGCAAAAGCAACAAAAGTCGTAAAAAAGTCGCAAAAAACGAGAAACTGAGGGTTTTTTTATGCTTTTTGCTTTAGTTTGACATGTTTATGTATTTTCTTTCTATTGACTTTTTTCCCCCAGATTCTATTTTTTAACTCGATGTTAAAAAAAAAAAAAAATTTAACTTTTTTTTTCTCCGAAAAACATAAAATAATCTACCCGTTTAGGGGCCAAAAAATAATAAATAAAAACAAAAACAGCTTCCTGAAGTCTAAACTTGCTGACAGTTGATTGCAGGTGTTGCAGACAGTAGCACACTCTTTAATAATTAAACTTCATTGGTTATGGTCAAATAAAAACACAGATACATATCATCTGCTAATTGCCAAATATCGGACCGATAATCGGCAGTGCAGGCTGATAATCGGCCGATCCCTAAGTCTAGTTCTTTATATAAACAGAGATTTGGTTTGCAGCGGATCCCAGAGTCTGTGTTCCTGGTTACAACTACGTTCATTACGTAACCAGCAGCAGCCACAGAGTCGCACAGGGCCCGGCCACTAACAGAGCTGTCATTCCCATTTCTACCCGTCATGTCCCCCGTTTTGTCCTCCATCTCCCTCGGGCGTTTTGTCCTCTCTGTGCACTGCATTCATGACAAGAGGAACAATAATATACTCATAAATTTCCCCTTCGACACTGCGGGGGCACTCTAAGTCTCAGTGAAGTGGTCCACACACACCACAGTGGACATTAATAAATCAGTGTATTGCTCACAAACAAGACTCGCGTGACAGTTATTACTCTAAAGTAAAGTTAGAGTGGTGAAGTACACATGCTGAAGCCGTTTTGTGTGTTGACACTGTATAATTAGCAACCAAGCCAAACGTTTTCATAGTACAACAAGTATCTATCTTGATTAGCATCAATATGTGCCCTTTTCTTTGATATATAGACATTGCGAAACCAGACCCCGTTAAAAAAGTTAGTAATTCTACATTCCCGTGCTCACCAACCCTATAGAACACACACATAATATGTATTTCCAAACTTTGCCTGAATTTACAGGAGTAAATGGCCAATTCGGCAATACTTGAAGCACTAAAAAGCACTCCTAAACCTTTCACAGCGGAAGTCTTGTATTAAATTACGCACCATATTGGGGTTAGAAATCTCTGTGAGCCAAATTGTAACCTGACATTTTTACTGAATTCAAGTGCTCCTTGGTGATGTCAAAGTACGCCGAATTCACGATGGGTTTCTAAAGATATAGAAAAGGGTTTATTGTTTAAATATTAAGCGGTTTTCTTTAGATAAACTGCTCCAGTTTGAAACGCATGTGAAGGGAGTTCAGATTGAAGCGTTCTCCGTAGCGTACAAACAGGCAAATAGCGGCCGGAGTCTGGCATGTAAACAGACCCACGGCCGACCTTTGCACCGAAGTTAGTTATCACACCTGTAAGGGCCGTTTTCTTAAATCCCAAACTGTAAGAACAAAACATGACTTTCACGTAAGACTTACCTTTTTTTTAGTGAAGTAGCTACAGCATAAACTTTTTAACCCCTTGAAACGTAGCGGACCACGGTGGCAGTTTGCAGGAAATCTCCGAAGAGCTGGCACAGTAACGTAACGTTATTCCTTGTGTTGATATTCCAGAAAAGCCGAGTTTTATATTCCAGTATGTTCGCTTCCAACTGTAGTAGATTGTAGTTTAATCCCCCGACACAGAACTAACATAACAATATAGCTACGTATTTTTAGCAGTTTACTTTGTTCGACGCATTGCCAGTTGACGCTCCTCCAGGTTTTCCCTCCTCTACGTTGACTGCCACATTCCCTCCGCTGCTTTCTCCCAGAATGTGCATACGGTGTCAAGTTACACAGAACACCACACAGAACATCCGGCCGGGACTTTCAAAATAAAACACGACAAAGAGAAATGTACTTACTAAATTAAGATTATTTTCTTTTTTCTACTTGAATCATCCATGTGATAAATTACACAAAACACCACACATAACATCCGGCCGGGACTTTCAAAATAAAACACGACAAAAGAAATATCTACTTATTACATTTTGTTTATTTTCTGTCTTTCTTTCTTTTTTATTCAACCGTGTGATGTATTTTAATAATGTAGTGAATGTAAAAAGCCAGATGACCCTCCGGCGGTGCAGCTCCTCCCACAGCAGGCTCTCCATCCGCATGTCGTGGTTGACGAAGAAGTGCAGCGGCCTCATGGCGGAGTCGTAGTAATGATCTGAGAACGATGCAAAGTTCCTGGTGATGAAGCCGTAAGCAGACACCTGCAGGACCAAGTATTCAGATCCTTTACTGCAGTAAAAGTACTAATACCAAAATAGTGGAGCAGATAAGTGCCATTTTTTAGGGAAATCGTTCACATGTGGATACAAGCACCGAAATTGGCACAATTACTCACTGGATAGTGCTCTTTCAAAAAAGTACGTTAGCCATCGCAAAAAAACGTCATGTCAGCGGCAGCGGCCATTTTACTTTCCGCCATAGCCAAATTATGTATTTTGCATGATATCTCCTGAAGAAAACATTCAATTGCATAAAGGATTATGTCTACCCCTATGTTTTGATGGTCAATGATTACAATGATACCACATGCAACATAAATGAAG
This sequence comes from Zingel zingel, assembly GCA_023566125.1. Taxonomy (NCBI): domain Eukaryota; kingdom Metazoa; phylum Chordata; class Actinopteri; order Perciformes; family Percidae; genus Zingel; species Zingel zingel. The sequence continues at coordinate 34,765,501 of CM042325.1, read as the reverse complement.
GCCTTTAGACAGCTGTGGCGGCCATTTTTGATTCCGCCATAACCAAATTATGTATTTTCAATCATATCTCTTGAACCAAATCAATCAACCAAACATGATAAATCACAATAGGTGATATTTACCCCTATGTTTTGATGGTCAAGAATTACAATGAGACTATATTCAACATCATAAACTAATTATATCAATAGTTAAGTCTAATGGTGAGATTTAATGATGCGGAATGTAAATTATAAAATTATGAAATTTTAAGGAATTTCAGGTGAATTTGTGGGATATTTGAAAAAAGTAATGTTTTAAAGCATGTGTTACATTGGATTTATTACATGGCTTTCTGCGGTTGATAAAAGATTGTTGCTAAGTATAACACACCGTTGCCATGCATAGCAGAGCGTTGCCATGGACGCAGTTCTGTTCACTCTGGAGGACAGCTATCAGTCCGCTGAAAGAAGTATAATTTATCAGCTGTGGAACATTTTGTCTGAGGTAAGTTTTTACATTTTGTCTTACACTGAGATAATTATTCATGTTGAAGTTCTAATTTAAAGTGTTTTAAAACATGTAGCCTACCTTTTAAATGTAAAATAATGTAATTAAATTCACAAGAATTTTGATAAACACTTGTAGAAGAGACTCTTAGATGAAGTCAGGCCAAGTACCATCAGAACTGCCGCCTTCTATTCAACAACACCAAACTTGATTGGGCAAGGAAAAGGAGAGCTGATGCACAGAGTAATAACCAAGTAGAAGGTCACAGTAAGATGCGCAGAGCTAGCCGTGAAGGTCAGAAGTCTCATTGCTTTCTATGTAAAAAAGAAGCTCCAGTATGTGAGCTGAGACAAGTCATGACGATGCACCTTGATAAAAGCTTAAATGAATGTGCTCACATACTAAATGATGGACAACTTCTGTCACAGCTGAGTGGTGGAGACGCCATTGCACAGGAGCTGAAGTACCATGTTGCATGTTTGGCTGACCTATACAACAGAAAGAGAACCTACCTCAGAACAATCAAGAAACAGGACCGTGACCAGACACATGAACAGCATACATACCCACAGGCATTTTCTGAACTGGTCATATATATAGTGGAGACCAAATCTAGCTCTGAGGGTCCTTTAGTCTTCCGCCTTGCAGATCTGGTTCATCTGTACCAACAACGGCTAGAACAGCTGGGTATGGAGAAACCTGATGTAAACGCCACCAGACTTAAAGATAGACTACTGGCATACCTGAGTTGGAAGCTCATAAGCAGGGAAGAGATGTACTCCTCACTTTCTAAAATGATGTTGGGTTGGCTTTATCACAAGCCTGTGAATACAGTGATGCCATAATCCTTGGTCAAGCAGTTTACAATTGTTTTCAATGGAACTTGTGATCCTCCTGCTGATCCGATCATTCAGGGAAGCCAACTTCAGCCTGTACTGTCAGTCACTGGTTGAGTTAATACCATACTTTTTTTCCAACAACAATGTTAATTATGCACGCTGGCTTCCAATCCACCTCAGAGACATGATGACCCTGAAACATAAACACCCTCAGCTAGCCCAGGAGTTTCAGAGTGGAAAATTTGTTGTGCACAAATCAAGCAGAGAGTTCTCTGCAATGGCCATAGACCAAGCTCATGAACAGGCCAATGCTGTCATCAAGGGAAGTGGGGGTGCAATAGGTTTGACTGAAGATCCATCAGCCCTAAGAAGGTGGATGGTAGCTGGTCCTGAAGTCAGCTGCTGGGTTTTGCAGTACGATGCAGCATCTGGAGTCAAAGAAGGTACAGAACAAACCAGCCATCATGAGCAGACCAAACGAGCTCAAGTGTTGTTTCTTGACAAAGTCAACAAGCTAACCAGTGTCATGAAAGATATGGGTAATCCTTTCAAGGAACAGGACTTGTTTTCCAGAAAGCAAAGGCCATATGAAGCCATTCCTCCAACTCAAGCAGCATTGCTGCAGCATGTAAAGCGTTCAGCCTACCAGGCAGGCTGCATCTGGAGTCAAGCAACTGTATGCCAGCCAGAAATACTGAGTCCTTCTGAGTGGGGATGGACCAAGACAGGTGATCTATGGCAGATCTTCTGGACAGAGCTATCACCAATTGTAGAGAGCTGTCAGCAACTGACCAAATGTGGATGCAAAGCAGAATGCCGCGGAAGATGTAAATGCTATCACTTTGGTCTTACCTGTACAGCACTGTGCAGCTGTAAGTGCCAGGACTAGCAATGTTGGCCTCAATTAACATAAATATAATCACCCACATAAATACAAAGAACATAAATACAATAATTGTATGTGTCTCCAAAAAAGTAAATAACATAAAACCTCCTGTTACTTTGGCATACTTCCTAATATTTTTTTTCTTGGAATTATGTCACGTTTTATGCTTTTTTTTCCACATTATTTAGTTTAAATACCAAAAAAAGACTCTCAAAACACAAAATAGCTATGTATGTGACATCCTCATAGTAAAAAAAAACCTTGAAATATGTCCCATGAGTAAAATTATGTGGCAAGATACGTGTTTTCCAATGCCAGAAATGGCGGCCATCTTGGAAAATGGCGGCCATTTTGAAAACTCAGGTGGCTA